>PVJC01005170.1:0-60189 GCA_004026665.1 Murina feae | reverse complement strand
GTTTCATAAAAATCAAAGGTTTTTGTCTTCAAAGGACTCCATCAAGAGAGTAATAAGAACTGTGTCCCAAGGTGGCTGCACCGTCTTACATTCCCACCAGCAGTATCTGAGGGTTCCGATGCTCCACATTCTCATCCACACTAGTTACCATCCACCTTTGTGGTTACAGCCATCCCAAAGCTCTCTTAGGGCTGCCTCCCTCCTGGAAAATACCTCTGAGTCCATTCCCTGGAGCTGGTATCAGGGACACTTATCTGTTTCTCTGAGTGACCCCCCTGCTTTAGGAGCAGGGTGCTGGGTGAGGGTGGCATCTGATCCTTCCAGCTTGCCTCTCCTGGTGCGGAACCTCCACTTATACACAAGGTGGGTGAAGGTAATAGGCCCTGTAGGGGAACTCATTCAAAGATGCACTGCATCTCCAGCAGCAAAGGCATCTGGGAAATGCTGGACTCTGTTTATCCTTCTGTGACTGTTTAACTCTCTGTAGCCTCAGGTTTGGCTGACTACCCAGAAAGCCAGAATGCCACCCAAAGACAAATGTCAGGCCCCAGGAAGGAGGTTAATGAATCTATAGAGTGTGGATAACTGCCTGATGTTATCTGTTAACTTAGAAATGCATTGTTCTTCCCGGCGGCTTATGTGACTCCCCACCATATAGTTTTATTATTAATCCCCTAATAAGAAAAGAGCTTGTCCTGGGAGGGGGTGATGTCTGCCAGGCTGGCCAACATGGGTAGCAAGCAGTTGCTTTGCCCGTGTATCTATGTTTCTCCTATTAAAAGCCCTCATGAATTGGAATAGGCTACTTACTACCTCTCAGTTCTTCTGAACTGATCCTGAATTTAGACTTTTGGGTCTTTCCTCCAAAAGGCCCCTTATTCTCAGCCTCTACCCTATGAATGGGAATTGGATGGAGGAAGGGAGCCCCAATATCTTGGCAACACTCACCTGAACTTCTGCAACATGAAGCTATGGGGGGTAGAAAGGAGAGAATGAGTCCTGGCTCAAGTGCCATAGAAGGTTACTGTTCTTACCAAATGTAACAGTGTTGTAAGCATGTTATATATATGCTAGAAGCCCACTGAAGCCAGAGCGAAGCAGAGAGGGGAGCGAAGCCTGCTCCTCTGCTGTCTCACTTCCTCCCTTCTCTGCCACTTAGCTCCCTCCAGGCTCCACAGTCTCTGCTGCCTTGCTCCCTCCCATCTCCACTGCCTCACTCCCTCCCTCCCTGCCACTTGGCTCCCTTCTGCAGCACTTGACTTCCTTCTAGGCTGTCTTCAGTCTTCGCTCCATGCCTGTGTATACAAATTAACTGCCATCTTGGCTGGTTTAATTTGCATATAGTCACTCTGATTGGCTGGTGGGCGTGCCTTGGCTGGTGGGCATGGCCTAGGTGTCTCAGAGTGATGGTTAATTTGCATATTACTCTTTTATTAGAATACTAGAGGCCCAGTGCACAAAAATTTGTGCACTCAGGGGGGTCCCTCAGCCTGTGCCCTCTCACAGTCTGGGACCCCTTGGGGGATGTTCACCTGCTGTGCTGGCAGTCATCAGCCTAGCTTGTGGCTGAGCAGAGCTCCCCCTGTGGGAGGGCATTGACCACGTGCATTGAGCATCTGCCCCCTGGTGGTCAGTGTGTGTCATAGTGAATAGTCATTCTGCTGTTAGGGTCAATTTGCATATTACCTTTTTATCATATACTAGGGGCCCAGTGCACAAAAATTTGTGCACTCGCGAGGTCCATCAGCCTGACCTGTGCCCTCTCACAGTCTGGGACCCCTCTGGGGACGTCCACCTGCTGGTGTGCCTGGTCAGCCTGGGTGAGGGGCTGATGGCTGTTTGCAGGCTGGCCAAGCCCCCCAGTGGCGTCCCTCACCCCACTGGGGTGTGGGAAGCATGGGTGAGGGGCTGATGGCTGTTTTAAGAATTTCAGTCTCCCCACAGCTCCCATGGACCCAATGTCCCAGCAAGGCTGGCTGGATGCAGGTTCTGGGGTTTGTTTATCTTCTATAATTAATACACTGTTCCTTTAATCCAGGGCCTAGTAACGAAGCCTCCTCTCTGATTCAGCTCTGGCTTCTATAATAAAACAATGTTTAATTAGAAGTCAGGCCCGGCCTGCTGTTTGCTTCAGCTTCTAGGATTGAAACATTTGTTGCAAATATGATGTTCCCTGGAGCGGAAAGATGCCCAGGCAGCCCGCAAACAGTTTCACTCCTGCTGCAACAGATGCTGCCTGTTTACTCAGGTCCCTGAGTGCTGGCCTCCATGTTGGCTGGGTTAATTTGCATACAGTCGCTCTGATTGGCTGGTGGGCGTGGCTTAGGCATCCCGAAGAAATGGTTAATTTTAATATTATGCTTTTATTAGTTAGATGTGTGTGTGTGTGTGTGTGTGTGTGTTTTACAACAACCCTGTAGGTACCATTATCATCTTCATTTTACAGAGCAAAAGAAGTGAAGCACAGAGAGGTAAACAAACTTGCTTAAGGAACACAGCTAGTAAGAAGAAGAGCTAAAATTTGAACCTGGGTAGTTTGTTTTTAAATACTCACTATGATGGCATATTCATTTACTTACTGGTTTTATTGTGTAAATTGCCCATCTCAGATCTGAGCCATAATAAATGCCTCCTGGACTTGAGAAAGAAATGCTTGTAGCTCTGTACACTTGTAGGTAATAGCAAATACCCCAACAGTCATTAGATAAAATAGCAAGAAATCAACTTATCTATATAGGATGCACTAGATTAACTGCTCTTGGTAAGCATTTTAAATTTTTCATACATACTTTGCACATTCCCCTTTAGTGAGTTATAGTATTTGAACAATTTCTTAAACTCGTTTGGGACAATTGGTTGTTGGTAAAAGCAGGTTCTGGGTGGCATACAAGAGACTGAGAATTACCACAGGCAAAGGAAGGAGTCTTGCTCTAATAAAGGCCACATAGTAATGCTGAACCCCTTAAACACTGCCATTCTTTTATTCTTTGAATGATAATAAGTGAATGTCCTAGTCAATCTTGACTCCGAAATTGAAAGGAAACACACACCATGTGCCCTGCTACATGTTCAGGGAAAATGAGTACATCATGCACAAATCTGCTGTACTCACTGGTAAAATAATGAGAACATAGAATAATGATCCCCAAGACATCCCCGCCCTAATGCTTGGAACCTGAGACTATGTTAGGCTACTTGGCAAAGGGAATTGGGTTGCAGTGGAATTAAAGTTGTGAACTGGTTGACCCTATTATTCTGCATCATGCAGATGGGCTCAGTGTAAACAGAGTCCTTCAGTGTGAACAACAGAGGCAGGAGAGCCAGTCAGTGAGAGGAAGACATCACTATGAAAGAAAAGCACCGAGAGGTATGAACTTGCTGACTTTGCAGATGGAGAAGGAGCCACAAGCCAAGGAATGTGGGCAGCTTCTAGAAGCTGGAAAGAATAAGGAAATAGATTTTCCCCTGGAGCTTCCAGAAAGGAATGGAGTCCTGCCAACTTCTGGACTTTAGTCCAGTCCAGTGAGACCCATGTTGTACTCCAAGACTGTGAGGAAATAAACTTATGTTCTTTTAAACCACTACATTTGTGGAAATAGAAAACTAATATGGTTTGAGGCGAAGTCAGAGCTAAGAGTGTCCTGCCTGGGAGAGTTTATAATCTGCAAGGCTCTTCTGGCTGAGTATGACCAAGAGACCAGGTGTGTGCTGATCTCGAGCATCCTGCCTGCCACTGAAGGACCTCTTTCACAGCCTCAATGCAAAATCAAAGGCACAAAATACATTTCCTGTCACAGGTTGAGCCTTCTAAATTGTAAGGACAATTTAACACAAAAACAAAACAACAAAGCCCCCGTTTCTGATTCAAGGAGCTGAGTTCCTGAGACCTAAATTCTCTTCCACTTTGCCTAATAGACAACTTTCAGAGAACCCTACGGGAATAGCTAATGGCAGAATCCCTTTTCTCTCATGTGAGTTCACTCTGGGGCCAGTGAGATTTGTGTCGGGGAGCAAAGATTTATCCACGGGGGAGGCTAGAGCCCACAGATGACAACCATCCTGCTGGCTGGCTGCCCGCAGAACACATTCAGACAATGTCTTTGATCAGGTGCTGTTTGCAGAGAAAGACAGACTTAATGGAGGGAGAGTCTGCTGCCCTCTGACCTCGGCTGTGTGTTTTTCTCCATCTCCTGTTGAGTTTAGTCCTAAGAGCAAACAATTGCAGAAGAGCTGGTACATGAGAACACAAAGGATAGTCAGCAATGAGGGAACTCCCAGGAGAGGCTCTGGGAAGGCACTGCAGCCAGCTCAGGTCAGGAGGATGCTGGAAGTGATGAGAAGATGCACACAACACCCAGAGCATGACTTCTGATGGGTTCTGGGTTCAGATTCTGATTCATTTCAAAGCCCAATTATCTGGAATCCATGAAAATTTTTTATCCTAATGTCTTAATGGATTTCTTCTCCCTTTCCTGTTTTTCTTTTCTTTTCTTTTATTTCTTTCTTTTAACTGAAATATAATTACTGTACAATAGAATACCTAAGTCATAAGTGCTCAGCTCAGTGAATTTCCACACACACCCTTGTAACTGCCACCTACATCCAGATACAGATGAGAGGTCAGCAAATTCAGGCCTGTGGACCCAATCCCCTCTGCCATGGTCCTTGCAAAAAGTTTCATCAGAATATAACCACACCATCATTTGCATCAGGCTATTTGAATAATTGCCACAGAGGCCCTATGGCTTCAAAGCCAAAAATCTTTTTTAAAAAATAATTATTTATTGTTGAAAGTATTACATATGTCCCCTTTTCGCCCACTGACCCCCTCCAGCCTGTTCCCACCCCAGGCCTTCAGTGTCTGTGTCCATGGGCCAGGAATATATGCACACAAGGTCTTTGGTTGACTACCTCCCACCCATCCGTCCACCCCTGCCTGCCCTCTGAGATTCCGCACTCTGTGCCATGCTTCCATGTCTTTGGATCCACTCTGTTCATCAATTTATTTTGTTACTTAGATTCCACATATGAGTAAAGCCAAAAAGATCTTAACTAGCTGGTCCTTGAGGAAAAATAGGCCAACCCTTGAGATAGATCCATTACACCACCTCTGCCCTGCCTGTCAGGGTCCCTCCAAGACAGCCACTCTTTCGACCTTTGTTACTGTAGGTAGTTCTGCTTGTTCTAAACTGTATACAGTTTTATTCAATCTACACTGGATGTGGGAACCTTCCATGGTGTGTAGCACTGTCACTCTAGAGCATGTCCCCTCACAGGACTCAGTGACAGTCCAGGCCTCCTCTGCTCTGTCCCACAGGAGAGGGGCTGGCTCCTCCCACTGACAGAAGTGCTCCCTCCTGCTGCCTCCCATAGGCCCCAGGCGCTCTGGACCTCTCTCTACAATGGTGCATCCTCTCTCTCTCATCTATTTCTGAAACATAAATACCACTGAAAAGCTGGTCAGAGCTAGGGACCCTGTTCTCAGATAAGTGCTCAGCTAGATAGTATAACTTGTTGGTTTTTTCTGGCCTGTGTCAGTGGGAGGGATGTCGGAAGCCCACCTTGATTCAGAAGCTTTGGCTCTATTAGAAAAGGAAGGGGTGGGAGAAAGATTACCTGCTGTCATTTAGCTTCACCTCAAAGGGAAGACGCAGGACATGTACGCTGTGGTGGGGACAAAGGGCTGGGGCTGGATGCTTTGTATTGAGGGCCTGGGCCGAGGTCACGTGCTCTGGAAGACATGAGGACAGCACACTGACCTGGTCCCCTGTTGCCGCAGAGCCAGGAGCATGAGCCTAGCTCAAATCCTCCACCAGGATACACAGGTGTCATTACAGCAGGAGGAGGATGGCCAGTGGCTGACAGCAGGGACTGACTTCAGTCCAGTCTGCATGGCGGCAGGACGAGCAGCAGCCACTGGTCGGTTCCCAGAGTTTTCCCGGCCTGCCAGCAGGAGTTGGACTCAGCCCTGTAGGACAGGACACCTCAGGCTTTGTGGGTTACTCAGGGCTAAGGGAGCCTTAAGAGGGTGCAGTAAAACTTCAGTGGAGGTAACAGAGCAGTTCATCTGTAAATAAAAGATCAGATCATGCTTACAACTCAAATTAGTGAAGCTCTTCATACCATTTAACACACACAAACCCCAAATTTCACACGGAATCTAAATGGGTTTGTGGACTCCAGGCCGTCTCAGTTCCAGTCCATTCCCTCTGCCGCAGCTCACACTGAGGGCTGGCAGAGCCCGTGCTTAGATCAAGTTCCCAAGAGAATGTTATTGGCCACGTTGATGTCTTTAATTAGCCCACAGATCACAGTCTCTAGCCACTCCCTGGAGCGGCGTCCTTCCATCAGGCTCTCAGCCCTGGTTTCACCAAGTGTGCGGGTGGGGAAAGGGTGAAGCAGTGGGGCTGGGCGTGGGCAGCTCTCCTTAGAAGCAGGGGTGAGCATGCCCACCTGTAACGCTCGCATCCAGCCCGGGAGCCTTGGAGATTATTGATGGACTCTGCTTAGTGAAAGCAATGCTGGAACCAAGTGTAGTCAGCAAATGAACTCTGAGCTGTGAGGAGGAGGAGAAGGAAGAGGAGAAGGAAGATTTATTATTATTCAAGATGTGAGTCAACCCCCAGAGTCACTTCCATCTGGAGGACTCTTTGCTGCTCTTTCTCTCAGGGGTGCTGATGGCGTTGGCAAGTGTCCAGAGTGGATGCTGAATGAACACAGGTTGAGAGGCTTGTGAAATATGGGCATTTGGTGAGGGTCCTATTTAAAGAAATCAGAGAAGAGAAATTAAAAGAGCCCCTTAGGTCATTAAAATGCAGGTAGGTTTGTGGGGTTTTAAAAAATTAATTGTTTTAATAAATACCTCACTGAAGACGAGGTAAAGATATTGCACAGCCATCGGAAGAGAAATATTATCTAAATGATTATAAAAGTTGTTCCTTTCATCTCATAAATTTAAGTAATTAAACTAACGCCGCAGTTTCCCCTTGCGTGGTGGCCACGTGACAGAGCCCGGAACTCCCACCCCACTGCTGGCTAATTAGATGGCGTGTGACTCTATTTCTTATTTTCAATGTTCTTTTGCGTTCTGTACTCAAAGCTTCCCCCCTTCCTCTTTCAAAACCTGATGTCCAAGTAGTTATAAATAGACCTCCTAAGTCAGGACTTGAAATAATTTCATTCTATTCTCTTTTCATCCCAAATGAGTTAGGCTTTAGTAACAATTAAAAGAGAGTTCACAAAAGAAGATTCCGGAGAGGGCACGGGGAGGTCTGCTTCACTCAGGTCTCAACTAGGAGGGACCTAGACTGGTTCCATGATGAGAACGAAGTCCAGGCACCTGGGGGTTTTATTTGTATTCTCTTGCTTTGGGGAATTCCTTTTTAGGGAAATACAATTTTCTTCCAAAGACGGCAAGATGCTGTAGATGTCAATGATCATCTCTACTTGAGGCCACTCATGTCATTTATCCCATCTCAGTTTTGGTTGGATCTGTGGCGTGAAGGGCCTACACAGATCCATCCATCCATCCTCTGGTTCATTAGCCCTGCTAGCATTCCCTGAGTGCCTGGAGCATCCAGGCACCCGTGAATAAAAGATAAGTGTTTGGCTTCAAAGAACTCACTAGTCTGGAAGAGAACACTACACAGAGGTTAAGAGCCCAGATTCTGGAATTAGATGGCCTAACCCAGCTCCCCCTTCTTGCAATCTGTGGACACCTAGATAAGTCCCTTTACCTCTCTAAATGTTTCTTTATATTTAAAACTAGAGGCCTGGTGCACGTCATTCGTGTGGGGGGTGGGGGACAGGGGGGTGTCTAAGTCTGACATCCCTTGAGAGGTCCTTAAGCACTGCTGTAGAGGTGGGAGAGGCTCCCATCATGCTGTGCTCACCAGCCTTGAGCCCAGCTTCTGGCTGAGCAGCACTCCCCCTGTGGGAGTGCACTGACCACCAGGGGCAGGTCCTGCATCCAGCGTCTGCCCCCTGGTAGTCAGTGCACATCATAGTGACCAGTCTTTCCACTGTTGGGTCAATTTGAATATTAGCCTTTTATTATATAGGATAGTATTATATTAATATAATATCATAAGACAGCTATAAAGGTTAAACAGAGTGATAACCTATAAAACCCATTGTTCAGCCAAACAATCGATATTAGCTGCCCAACTGCTATTGGTAAATGTGTTTAAATTGCTCTACCATAGCCATGTAAGTAATGCTTGAGGAGCACTGAGAAGGGGGCGGCTTTCATTCTTTCTGGGATGGACAAGGAGAGCTGGCAGAATTTCAGAGGAGGTAATACTGAGTTAGGTTTTGTAGGATGAGTAGGAGTTTATAACATGGAGAGGAAGATAGGATAGTGAGGGCAGAGAGGGCCAACTGTGAAAATTCACAGAGAATAAACAGTAATATTTTAAGGCTAAACCACTGGTACATACAGGAAACCACAGAGATAAATCTAGAAAGGAATTCAAAACTACTTTATAAGCAGCATATTAGTCAGGGGCTTTTAGTTGCTAATAATAGAAAACCCAGCTTAAACTGGCCCAAACAATAAAAATGGTTTAGTGTTTTTTGGCATAGGTATGTTTATAGCTTTAAAAAAAAAATGAATACCTGCATGGTCAGGTTTAACACTGGTGAAATCCCATGACTCAGGCATGTCCTCAATGAGCTGGATTTTTTACATTTCTACTCTTCACTCTTCTTTTATCTCCTTCATCCTAATACTGTGCCTCTCACAGGCCCAGAATATCTGCCAACTGCCCAGATTATATGCTTCCCAAGAACATCCAGGGAAGCAAGGAAGCCTGTTCCTCAGGCCATCGGACAAGAGTCCTGGGCTTTTTGGTGACCAGCCCACTCCTGAACCAATCTCTGGAGCTGGAGAAAGACATGGGCCAATTGAATTAGGTCTGGGATGTCTTAGCCAATCAGTGACCAACAAGCACAGGGCTATCCTCTTGGCTTAGCCCAATCAGAGTCACTTTTGAAACTGGACAATCAATCTTTGTAAGCCATGGGGATGCTACAAAAATGAGAGAGGACTGGGATGGATGGAGAAAGGCTGGCCACATGGTTCACCCCAGAACACTGGTAAGCCATACTTCAGGGTTTGGAATTTACATTGTGGACAAGGAGCCACATCTAGAAATAACTTTGGAGGCAGTTTGGAGACAAATAGGGGCAAGGAGGCCACATCACACCTAGTTTATTTCTTGAGTTCCCTGTAGAGCAAATAACCTACCTCCCCTGAGCACATGCCACACCCCTCGGAAACCTTACTGCTCAGATGGAATTTCAACCCAGAGTGTGTGACTGCTCACAGCACCTAAGCTGCCCACAAGATGGATCTCTGGTGATCGGGATGACATAGTTTGTACACTTGTCACGCTCACACCAATGAAGACTTGAGGATTATCCAGATCCTCTGAGGTCACGGGCTGAAGGCACAGTGGTCACAGATACAGCCTACTTATTCACTCCCTTGGTTAAAAACAAACAAACAAAAAACGATTCAGGATTCCTCACTGCTCCCCCAATCTTGGAGTGACCCCAAAAGTTCCCTATTTGATTCTCACCATCGTGCCATTTAACTAGTATTTCAACAATACGCAGAGAATAAGTTTTCTCACTTAAGAAAGCAAAACAACTTCGATGACTTGGATTTTTCTCCCCATTCTACTCAGGGCTGAAATGATATCCAGGGTAACATGTTTCCAGAGAACTTGGACAAACCCACATTTTTAAAATAGACCAGTTTGCTACTATGCTGTGCTCACAGCAGTGCTTCCTCAGTTGTGTTTCAAATGATGGCCTTGCCACTCCTCCCCGCCCCACCCCCACCCCCTTGAGCCCTGATGAGAAAGCTTGGGAGATGAATGAGCTCCATGCTCCATGGCACAAGGAGAAGGTTCCTCCCAGAGAAGGACGTTCAAAGAGGAGGGGGCTCACACATCATTTTTCCTCTGTGTACTAGCACCAGGGAGAAGATGGCTTAAAGTGCTATGATTTGTGATCAGGAAATGAATATGTATTTTATTGCCCTATTCATTATATAGAGTACAACGAGTTTGCTTAAAGCAATCCCTATATCATTAGGTATGAATGTTATATTGTATTTTGCAATGCATGACTTCTTGAAGAAATATTTTACAAAGAGATTAATAATGGGGAGTTTTAATGTATGCTTCCAGCGCTCATTGATGAAACCAGTCAATTTCCATCTTTCTGCCTGGAGCTAGTTTGACACTGGGATGACATGTTGATGACAGTGCTTCACAAAAGAAGACTTTTGTGCTCTATTATAGCTCTACTCTGGGTAAAGTACGGAGCCTAAAATTGAATGAGAGAACTTAGGGAAAGCAGCAATAAGCTGAAGGCAACACTCTGTAGCAGGATAATGGAAGTGAAGTGTGTATACTAAAATAGCATTATCTTTAGAATGAAATGAGTAAGTGAATTAGATATACCCCAGGTAGGTGCAAATCAGGAAACACAGGAAATGAATTTTCCCACCAAAAATGTGTATGAGGCAACATCCAGAACTTTCCAGTCACAGCATCTGTCCTGCCTCAGCTTCCTTCGTTTGCTTCCTGTCCACAGTCCTGGTTGAGTAAGCAGCACAGCCCCTGGTTACCACTCCTGAGAACAGAGGTGGCCACTGGCCCAAGGCCAGCTCATTCACAGGCTGGCCAGAGACTATCTACTAGCAAGTGGCCCAGTACAGAGGGATCGGCCCATTAGCCAAGAGGTTGTCTCTGTCCTCAACAGAAACAGAAATTCCCAGAGGCCTAGAGAGGTAGGTGGTAAATGGAGGGGGAAGGTGGTAAATGGTGCCCTCAGCAACAGAATTCCAGACTGATTAGTAGATGAGAGGAAGGTATCAAGGAGTCCCAGGTAAGAGAGTAAACAATGCCATCTAGACTAGGAGAGAGGGTCAGGACGCTCCCTGGGATGAGGCATTTGAGTGAGGCTCAGAGATTGAAGTTCACTAGGCAGACAAGGGAGCAGCATTCCAGGCAGCATGTTGGACGTGAGCAAAGCTCTGGAGGTGGCACAGGTTCTACATTGCAATGGAAGGCCTGGGTTGCCCCAGGGGAGAGTAGAGGAGTGATGAGGTGACAAAGCTGAGCCACGAAGAGCACACCGCAGGGAAGGAACATATTCTGATCTGGGTTTCAGAGCATTATTTTGGCAGCTGGAGGGAAGGGCAGAGAATAGAGGCAGGGAACCTGGAGGGGACTCAGTGCTGAGGGCTGGATGAGCACCCCGGGTGGGAGAGTGGAGGGGGAAGGGCTGTGAGCAGGCAAGTCTGTAGCCTCCTGAGCAGGACAAGCAGGAACAGCTCTTGGGAGCTGACAGTGCACATCTCTCCCAGCTCGAGTTCTGTGATTGATGCTGGAAGTTTGAATTCAACCATGATGGGAGTATTTAAACCACAGAAGCTGGCAAGCCCTCAGGCCTTTCCCCCCCTTTCTTTCTTGTTCTATATTTCTGGAGAGCCAGCAGATTACTGCCAGAAAAACCAGTCAGCAATTCTGGAGAAAAGGGGAAATGTATATGTGCTTTGCGCTCTTTCTACTGCTTTTGGGAAGGTTCCTACGTGGGTCGTACTTGTGGGGAATTCTGGGTAAATTGGCTGCAGAAGAGATGCTTGGAGCCCATCAACACAGAGAAAATAAAGGTCTATCTTCTTAGGAAAGAGAACATGGTCCAGATTTCATTCCCTGAGCCTGTCTTCTCAATTCTTTATGCATTTAAATATAATTTATACTTAATAATTTCCCTTATTCTGAAAGATATGGAGGGGAAAAGAGAGAATGGGAGAGAGACAGGTATAGATATACATAAAGAGGAAAAAGAAAAAAATGAGAGTGAGAAAGAACAGAGAAAGGAAGGGAGGGAGGGAGGAGAGAAAAAGGAAGGGAAGGGAGTGAGGGACAAGGAAGGGAGGGTGGAGGGAGGGAGGGAGGGAGCAAGCAGGCAGCTGTCCCCATCATTCTGAACTATACACAGCATCCTTGCAGCTCTCTGGTCACTAGGGGAATACACCAGCCATGTACCCTGAGGCCACTCTACATGACAAATGCAACATCTTGCTTAACCTCAGATAACAGATGCTATTATCACTTGTCCTCCATTGCACAGATGAGAAAACTGAGGCCCACAGAGGTTGAATAGCTTGCCCCTGTCACAGAGGCAGGTTTGGAGGGGGATTTGAACTCAATCTGTATAACCCCACGACCCACTCTCCTAGCTACTACACAATAAGGCTTTCACTCCAAACAAAGTAAAGTGGGGTTCTCAGAGAATACATGTGAACACTCACTCTGGGCACACAGGCATGTGAAGAATACAGAACAAGAGAGAAAGTCCCGTGCTCAGGAATCGGCCCACAGCACATGCGCAGGCCAAATGAGTAACAATGAGGGAGCTCGGGGACAGCACCCAGCCCAGCCGATGGGAGCTCCTGAGACGGGAACGCTGTCTTCCATCTCTGCATTGCAGTGCCTAGCTCAGAGCCTGGCTCAGCACGCGTCTGCACAGGGAACAGCGTGGACTTGTACTGCAAGGTTGGACTGGATGCTTCTTGCCAGAGAGAAGTCGAAAAGTCCTTGCAGAGGGGACAGCCGCAGAGCCAAGGTTGCTCCCTGTGTGTGTGAGGAACAGAAAGGTACCGGCTGGGTCCATGTAGAATAGACCTCACTTTCTGGATGGACACATTTCCAAGTCGACCGAGCTGTTTGTCACCAGGTGCCCTTTCCTTCGGCTCTGAAGTCCGGATGACAGTAATGACTCCATTACCAGTGAGTTACAAACCTTCTGAGGACTAAGGAACCCCTGATGGATTTAGATGGTTATGGCTGAAGCTTGCTCAAGGGAAAAAACAAAGAAGGGAAGGCGAAGAGATATTTTTAAACCCCAATTCTTTGCTCAAATGGAGATAATAACTAACAGAATGACAAAAGTGGCTCTGGGGTGATTTTAAAACAAATATTCCTTTCCTTCAGGTTCTAAAGCTCAGAGCCATCTTATACTCATTCTACTTCATTGCCTTCTCTATGCAATTAGCCACCAAGTCGTATGTGTTTGTAATGTTTCTCGCAGCCACCTTTTCCTTCTGCTCCCACTGCCCTGCACTGAAATAAAGCCTTTGCTGGAGTCCAGGGTATGGCTCAATGCTTGCTCAAAATTTCCTTGGAAATCACCAGTGTGGGTCCCTTGTCAGAGAGAGGATAGCGAGTGGAGGATTTACCTGAGATGACAGGTTAGGGCAGAGTTGGGGCCTCTACCAAGATTTCCTCTCCCAGATTTATTTTCAAATGTACTGAACTATATTCGTGGCTGTAAGCAGGGAAGTGACTGGTAATCTCACTGGGTGGAGATTTAGCAGAAGTCTATACAAGTTGTAGGAGGTTGGGGGTCCAACTCTGAGAACAGTCAAGAGCCAGAAGGGACCTGACAGCCAGGGCCACAGTCATGCTGCCTGTGTTCAGGGCGTGCTGCCCTGCACAGCCGCCCCTGCCACACTGCAAAAGGGATGCTCTAACCTCAACTGTCCCCTCCCTGGCACCGAATGCTTGAGTCCATGGCCAATATCTGGTTCCCCCTGCAGTGGGGAGACCACAGTACCAGGCATCCAATGGTGACCTGACCCACCCCCCACCTTCCCCTCCCCACACATACCTTAGGGATCTGAGGATGAAGAAGGAGGCTGTGAGAAGGGAATGGATGCATGGATGTTGGCAGCCAGAATACCAGGAAATGTCATAGACATTGAACACTGCCTGTTTGGGGTCTCTTTTCCAAATGAGCCTCTGCCTCTGCACTTTGAACCCATC
The DNA here is from genome assembly GCA_004026665.1 of Murina feae. Lineage (NCBI taxonomy): Eukaryota > Metazoa > Chordata > Mammalia > Chiroptera > Vespertilionidae > Murina > Murina feae. Next base: position 46,345 of record PVJC01005170.1, on the reverse strand, counting down.
GATATACTGCTTTATACAACTTACAATATACGCCTCCAAAATCTTGAGTGCTGTAGAGGTGAAACTCCATTAACCACCATTCAAAATCTGCTTCACACCCTCCTGACTTTGCCCTTATCCCCAGCGGACCTCACCATAGCTGTTCTCACCTCATGTTCTCCACTTCAGTTAGACTAGTCTGATAGTTAGCTATTGTTCTCACCTTCACCTCTTTCCTCATGCTGTTCTCTTTACTGGAATGCACTCCCTTTTCTCCTGGCATCATCCAAGTTCTACCTCTAATTCAAGGGACACTTTGATATTTACTTTTTACAAGATCTTCCCAAACAGTCTAACCAATACAGATGTCTCCTCTGAACTCTTCCGTCTACCTCTCATTTGACAATATATGCTCTCTCAAGCAGCTCACTGCTGGCCCAGAGAAGGCACTGAGCACATATCTTTTGGATCAATGACTTGAATCTTACTCATTCTTCAAGGCCTAGCTCAACTTTCCTTACATCTAAAAAGCTCTCTGATCCCCAAGCACAAGTTCCCTTCCTCTTTGAGTTTCCACATTATTTTCTCTATAGCTACACTTTAATACTTACCATGTCTGCTAATAATTTGCTCATCAGACTGTTCCTCCTATAAACCATAAGTTCCCTATACATGGAAATTAATCTTCTTTCTTTTATCTATTGTATCTGGCACATACTACACCTGTCTGTCCGGTATGGTAGCCAATAGTTACATCTGGCCGTTCAAATGTCAATTGTAATTAATTAACATGAAATGCAAGATCCAATTCCTCAGTTGCACTAGCCACACTTTAAGTTCTCAGTAGAGGCCAGTATTAGATGATACAAATATAGAACATTTCCATCACCACAGAACTCTAATGGACCAGGCATTCACTGTATAATAAAAATAGCCATCTTTGCAGAGTTCATTATGCATCGTGCATTATGCTGAGCATTTTCTGTATATTATCTTATTTAATTCTGACAGCTACACTCAGAGGTCAATAATAGGAACATTCCCATTCCACAAATGAGAAAACTATGGCACAGAAAGGTTAAGTAATTTGTCCAAAGTCACACAACTAGTAGATGGTAGGGTCCAATTTTACTATTCTCATGGGTGTTGTAGAAGACCAGAGAAAACCCAAGACACCCTTTACAGAAATGGAGTGATACAGTTTTATTACGCCAGAACACTCAGCAGAATAATTTCTCAAGTCTGAGGAAAGTAACATGCAGGGAGCTTCTCCTTTATATCTTTCTGGTGTCTCTGTCCCCCATATATGGATTATGCTTCTGGTCCTTTTGCAGGATTTGCAAAAAAAGCCCCAGGTGTTGGGGGTCTTGAAACCATATCAAATGGTCTGGCCTGCCACAAGCACTAATAACCCCTTTTTCAGGGCTGTGCACTGTTCATAATTTATGGCATCTATATTTAGGTAACAGGTCTTGCAAGACCAGTTTCTGGGAAAGAGGCAGTGACTTAATTATAGGTTATCAAGAATGTACACTGGGCTTGCTGGCACAGATTCAGATTGCTAGCTCCCCTCCCCACCCAAATATCAGGATTACATTGGAATTACCCTTTTAGCCTTCTCATGGACAAGTATATGCCTGTAACCATGGTGCTATGTCTCTTTTGTACAGTATAGAGTACATACAATGGACTCAAGTCCAAATCAAATCCCCCATGTTAGCTATGAGACCTAAAAAGTTAACTATTTTCTCCCTAAAATGAAGATAATGATGGTTATTTCTCAGGGTCATTGTGAATATTGAATGTATAATGTACATAGTGGACCCCATATAGTGCCCAGCACATTGTAGGTATCCAATGAATATTAGCTATATTCTCACTTAAACTTTTACCTTCCAGAGTGTCAAAAATGTCTTAGTTGAGTTATAAGTACACAGTAAAGCTTTATAAGTATTATTTTAAGAGATTGATTCTGATTCTGAGATATTACCATTTGCTCCTTCGCAGTATTTTTTACTTTTATAAATCCTTTGACTGACTGCCCACTCAATTTGTGTCCTGTTATTACTGTAACATGATGGGGCAGGAAGGTGAAAATAAATGCTGCCTGCCACAGCTAGGAAACAAGAGCTCTATGGAAAGAGGGAACCACCTCAATCAATGAAAACAGAGGGAAGTGGCAGGGTTTTACAGTAAGAGAAGAATTTCAAGCATCAACCCCAGGATGGGTACAGGGCCACCCTTCCCAGCTGAATAACTTAGTGCCCTGGAGTCCTTGAAAGAAGGCAAACCTGATTCTTACTGACCTGAGAAGAGCTTGCAGTGAATAATGAACGTCACAGTTCAATCAGGACATTACCATACCAGCTGGAAGGTGAGCTAAACCTGAGAATGTATTGAATTACACAAAATCAAGGAATAGGTCTGCCACAAGGGAGTAGGTGGTAAGAGGAAGGGATGGTTTGGTTTCCTAAAGCAAAGCATTTTGGAAAAGGAAACTGACTCTCTAGGCTCTTTGCATTGCTTTTTCCCAGTGTGCTATGTTTATCCACATCTCTGGGCCTTTGCTCTTAAATGTTCCAAGTAGTTCTGAATTGGTATAGTTTCAGATGCAAGTAACATAAAATATACCTTAAACTTGTTTGAATAATGTCAAACTTGGCCAACATTACTGAATTCCAGAAGTCAGCTAGAACTTCGGGTTGATTTGGTCTTGTGGCTCTAGTTTTCCTGGGGTCCTATCAGGGCCCCTGCTTTCTCTGTGTGTTGACTTTATCTACAGGCTAAAAGGGAGGTGAGTTGCCATTTTCTGGGTCTCACATCCATGCATGTCCCTGTACTAGATTAGATTATGGCTCAGAAATATTCATCGCCTGCCCCATCACTCCCAGGAAGAGGCAGACTTCCTAATCCTTGGATGTTGGCCTTGGCCATGTGATCTACTATGGTAACTTAGTGGGCAGTCTTGATGCTAAGCTTGGTCATGTGACTCTCTTTGGCCAGTGCGGTGTTGGTAGATTTGATGGAGCCTAGGCTTGCGATCAGCTTGTGCATTTCTACTGGTGCTCTTACACCTCGGCCATTGTGTTGAGAAGAACATGTGTAGGCTAGCTCACTGGTTCCGGAAAGGAAGGGAAGACTTAGATGTAGAACATTAACTAGCTCAGCTGATGCCCAGACTTATTAATGAGCCCAGCCAACATCAAGAGACCTGAATTACCCTAACTAGAGAGGCCTAGATAAACTAAATAAATGCTTATTGCTGCTGTATGGTGCTAAGGTTTTGTGAGATTTTGCTATGAGGCATCACTTCTGAACATTTTCACATAAGCTCAAAGTAAAATTGTTTCATAAGCTCCCCAGATATCTTCTTCTTACATCTCATTGGCCCAAATTGAATCACATGCCCAAATACTGGCAAGAGGGATAACTTTATCCTTAGACAAATAAGGTCTTTTCTTGGCGGTCAGCCACCCCTAGCACATGGACCACTTGGGGAAGGGATGGATATAGGAATACAAATCAGGGATCTATTTAAAGGAGAAAACGGATGATAAGATGGTAACATCTTCCATTTCTTTCTTTCTCTGGCTCAATTCATCCTTGAGTCATCTATGAAAATTTCCAGGACCCTCTAACCTACCTTATTTGCTTCTTCCTATAGATTCTTAACTAGACTGCTCTCTAGAAGTAATATTCTCAGGTAGCATCCAGAGTTTGCTTTCAACCATTAAATTTTAGTTTCACCCCAAGTACAACAAAATGATTGAAATCTTGGATCTGTGGTCACATCTGGGCCCAAGTCTTGGCTTCACCATATACTAGCTCTTTGTGACCTAAGTAAAGTTATTTACCCTCTTTATGCATCAGTTTCCTCATATGTAAAGTGGGCCAATATTGACATTACTGGTTGTTAGGTGACTGCATCAGTTAGTAAATATAGTGAGGTTTTTAATTGTTTTCCTATTAAGAAAATTGGGACAATTTTTCCATGGCAGACCATTCAACACTCACTCAGAGTTTGGGCTATATTAAAATTGTCTAGTCAGATGTTGATGAAATGTTTTTTAAAAGTCAAGGAGACATGTCATCTCAAAAAATAAAATAAAATAGAGACTTTCATAGTGAGTCCACAGGAATAGAAGACATGGATGTGAGCTGATCAACTTTCCCAGTGCAGCCTTTAGTTCTATATTTGGTTAGGCCCCTTTTGGTGGCTGGCAGTGAGAATCTGCATTAGCTAGGTTAGGCAAAAAGAGAACATCTACCACATAGGACATACACTGTCTCGTGAAACTCCAGGGTGGAAATGCAGAAACTGGAAACAGAACTAGAGAATCATTGTAGTGTTCGCTTTTACTCTCAAATCTCTGAGAGCACACCTGCTTCATTCTACTTCCTCTCTGAAGACCATCTTTCTCTACTCTTTTTCTTCATGTCACAATTTGATGCTCCTCTTTTTTCATGTCAGACTTCTGGTCCCTCTCAGAGATTAACCTGTGTCTCTAAGTTCCACATCCAAATTCTGGGGAAAAGACTCTGCTTGGCCTTTAGTGGGCCAGATGTCTGTCTATCCATGATGCTAGTGCCAGCCTAGATGCCAGGAACTCACCTCTGAAGAATAGATGCTATTCCCATTAGAAAGGGAGACCTGTTAGCTGGGCATGCACTTCATAAAGATCCCAATAATTTGTCCTGTTTAAGAATGGTAATGCCTGCCCAAGCTACAAGTCACTTTGCCGCTATAATTCTTATGCAGGAAGTCTGGAGAAGGGTGTGCAATTTGCTATATTTAGAAAGCTCTCCAGATGAGTCTAATGATTAACAAATTTAAATAAACTTTTTTTGGTGAACATTCAATATGGAAGAAAAAAATAAAAGGAAAACTAGATTTATAAAAGAGATTACAACTGAATTTTTCAGCCTAGATAAAGTCAGACCGAGAATCTTTGAAGCATACTGAAGACTCACCCGCAGATCACACCCAGCTGTTTTCTGTCTCCACAAAGCACAGTAGAAAAGCAGGAGATTAGATAAAGGAAACACTTCTTAATAGGAAAAGAATATTTTCTAAAAGTAGAAGAGCTCTGTACTCTGGGGCAGTCTCAGTGTACCTGAGGGTATGTAAGCAGGCCAGGTGACCTTTCAGAATACTATTCAGTTCAGACTCTATGATCCCAGGGCCAGGATCAGAATCAAACCAGGCTCAGAAATGGAAAACCAGCTCTTCCAGATGGGGCTCTAGTTACTCAGAGAAAGAAGGCAGTGAGAAAAATAGCTTATTCTAATCTCCTCTGACCCCTCTACTGGGGTCAATCAAATTGCACACTCAGCTCCTTTAAAGGACTGGAGACATATCTATGAGAGTTCATGTAGTAGTCAAAGAAGGGGGCGATGGCCCCGACCCTGTCTTCTCTCATCTCCCAGGCTTGGCCCAGGGAGGGTGCTTTCATGGAACAGGGGCAATTCCTCCCGACAGACAGGAGCTGGTGATTGATGTGATGTTGGAGGTTACCAAAGGGACATGGCTTGGTTCTTACTAGGGCTTCAGGTGCTTGCATGTGAAAGGGAAACAAGGGATGGAATCAGGTCCCCACACATCATCCTATGAGCAGGATCAAATCTGCTGACTCTTATTTTTCTCTTTCTTCATATCAGAGGCTCATCTGTACTATGATCTGCATGTTTGTGCCCTTTCCCCCAATTCATATATTGAGATCCTAATGCCCAATGTGATGGTATTAGGAGGCAGGGCCTTTGGGAGGTGATTAGGTCATAAGGGCAGAGCCTCAGAGATAAGATAAATGTCCCTTTAAAAGAGGCCCTAGCTTGGTGGAAAAGGTAAAGGGATTAATCAAAACAAACAAAACCTTCATAAGCACAGACAACACTATGGTGGTTCCCAGAGGGAAAGGAGGAAAAAGGAGGTGGGGGAGAAGTAGAAGAGAATAAAGGGGGATAAGTGGTGATAGAAGGAGACTTGACTTGGAGTAATGAATACACAATACAATATACAGATGATACATTATAGAATTGTACACTTGAAATCTGTACAATTTTACTAATCAATGTACCCCAATAAATTCAATAAAAAAGAGGCCCTAGGAAGCGCCCTTGTTCCTTCCACCACATGAGGACACAGCAGTCTGTGACCTGGATGAGGGTTCCCACAGAACCTCACCATGCTGTCACCCTGATCTCAAACTTCAGCACCCAGAGCTGAGAGAAATGCTTGTTGTTTAAGCTAGCCAGTGTGTGGAATTGTGTTACTGCAGCCAGAAAGAACAGAGATAATCTGCCTCTTACTTCTTACATCAGATGGGGTGGGGCAGGATGCTGACCTGCCAGCCTTCCCTCTTGCCTTCCCAGCTCCTCCACGCTCGATGGTGACTACTATGAGCTGAATGTATTCTCCAGCCATCTTGCTCCCCCTTCCTTTCCACGTTGTCTTCTGGTGGCTGGATGGTAGTAACTGGGACTTTGATCTGTGAAAGCAAAGGGACCAGAAGTTGCACTTAGGTCTCAAGTTTTACCAGAGCTCAACAGCCAAGTAAATATGGTGATAGCTTCAAACATGTTCTTTTTGTTTTTATGTTTTTTGCATTGATTTTTAGAGAGAGTGGAAGGGAGGGAGGGGGTAGAGAGAGAGAAGGAAACATTGATTGCTTCATTCATGTGCTGTGAACAGGGCTGTGGATCAAAACTGCAACCCAGGTCCATACCCTTGACCAGGAAAAGAACTTGTGACCCTTCATTATGGGGCCAATGTTCTAACCACTGAGTCACACTGGCCAGGCTTTCAAGCATGTTCTTGTTCCTTAGGCACATAAGCAGTCTCCAGAACTTCGTGGTAGAGAGCAGTAGAAGGCTATTGACAAGGCATATTTCCAGCATCCTAAGTCTCAGGGGACTATTATCCCATTCAAATCCCTGCGCAGTCAATGTTTGTGAACACTAGGATTCACCACTCTGGCTGAGGTATTTGGGGGGATGTATGTTTCTTAATTGTACTTCCTTTTCACAATGTGGATAGACATTGGGCATTTGTTTTCTGATCTTCATGTTCACAAAGGGAAACAACTTCAAAGATCTCAAACTTCAAAGAACACAAGCAAATTAACCTGTTATTTTGGAGCTGCGACCTATGCTTCCTCCTGTGGAATCACTGTGGATTGTTCTCTGAACTTCAAAAGGAAAAAGGAAAGCAATCATTTCCCAAAGTGCCAGCCCAGGTGCCAGCCCACTGAGTGCCTCAATAGGACCTATGACACTGTGGGCCTCACATGTCCACTCACCACACTCCCCTCCAAGGGCCTCCACAGAAGCAATACAGGAATTTCCCCAAGGGGGCTCCAGAGCACTGATCCCTTGAACTGTTCCTCAGAAAGACTTTCAAAGTTCCATCAAGTTTGGGGAGTTTTTGTCCCATGTTCTCAAAGCAATCTAGCAAATTAAAAGCACTGAGATGTGTATCTTAACAAAAGGAAGATAAACAATCAATTAAAAAATGGGCAAAGAACCTAAATAGATACTTTTCAAAAGTGGACATACAGAAGGCCAAGAGACATACGATAACATGCTCAAAGTCACTAATTATCTGAGAGATGCAAATCAAAATGACAATGAGGTACCATCTCATACTTGTCAGAATGGCTATCATCAGCAAATCAACAAATGACAAGTGCTGGTGAGGATTGGAGAAAAAAGGAACCCTCATGCACTGCTGGTGGGAATGCAGACTGGGGAAGCCACTGTGGAAAACAGTATGGAGTTTCCTCAAAAAATTAAAAATGGAACTCCCATTTGACCCAGTAATTCCATTTCTAGAAATATATCCCAAAAAATCAGAAACACCAATCAGAAAGGATATATGCACCCCAATGTTCATAGCAGCACAATTTATAATAGCTAAGATTTGGAAACAGCCTAAGTGCCCATCAGTAGATGAGTGGGTTAAAAAACTGTGGTACATCTACACAATGGAATACTATGCTGCTGTAAAAAGGAAGAACTCTTTCATTCACAACAGCATGGAGGGACCTGGAGAGCATTATGCTAAGCAAAATAAGCCAGTTGGAGAAAGATAAATATCACATGATCTCATTCATTTGTGGAATATAATGAACAACATAAACTGATGAACAAAAATAGACCCAGAGACAGAGAAGCATTGAACAGACTTTCAAACCTCAGAGGGAAGGCAGGGGTGGTGGTGGGGGGTGGGGGAGCGGGGGTAAGAGATCAACCAAAGGACTTGTATGCATGCATATAAGCATAATCAATGGACACAGACACTAGGGGGATGAGGGCATGTGCTGCGGGGTGGGAGTGACCAGGGAGGGGTCAATAGGGGAAAATAGAGACATATGTAATACTTTAAACAATAAAGAACTAAAAAAACACAAACGCAAAATGCACTGAGATCCCTACAATAAGATAACCCTTTGGCTTTGTTTAGCTCAGAGAACCTTAAGTTTATCTTACCACAAAGCCCTTCTTATTTATTTTTACACTAGAGGCCCAGTGCATGACATTTGTGCACTGGGGGAGGAAGAAGGGGGATCCCTCAGCCTAGCCTGCGCCCTTTAGCAGTCAGGAGCCTTAGGCCCACTCCCTGCGCTCCCTCAGACATCTTTAGTGCTGCTGTGGAGGCAGGAGAGGCTCCCGCCACCACTGTTGCTCTTGCCAGCCATCAGCCCAGTCAGCCCGGCTGGCTTGTGGCTGAGCAGTTCTCCCCCTGTGGGAGTGCACTGACCACGAGGGGACAGCTCCTGCATTGAGCATCTGCCTGGTGGTCAGTGCAAGTCATGGAAACCAGTCGTTCAGCTGTTCAGTGGATTGCATATTACCCTTTTATTATATAAGAATAATTTATATTAAGATTCTGTGAAGCACGCATGCTACCAAACACAACTTAGAAACACCAGCTCACACCAGTGTCTTCAGTTAGACAATAAGAAGCATCCACCTTGCATGAGTTTCTGTGTGTCGCACCCCCCTTTTATTTGGTATCTGTTGACATCACTATAATACTTGGAGTATACATTTTGTAGTGTTTTATAAAGTGCTCTAAACCAGTGGTCATCAACCTTTCATGGAACACCAGTGGCCCGTGGACCACCGGTTGGTGACCGCTGTCTAAACTACCAGTTTTTCATGCCTCATTATTAGGGCATTGATGGCATTCAGTCCGTCTACAGCCGGTCAGCTCTAGAGTTGGGGCATTTGAACCGGCACCAAGAAACCTTTCATAAAGACATGCAGACTTCAAAAGTTAAGGCAACACACTCTTTGAAATCCATTTAGAACTACTTGTTGGCACAGCCCATGTGGCTCAGTGGTTGATGGTCCACCCATGAACGAAGAGTTTACCAGTTTCTTTCCTGGTCAGGGCACATGTGTGGGTTTCAGGCTGGATCCCCAGTAGGGGACGTGCAGGAGGCAGTCGGTCAATGATTCTCTCTCATCGTTGTTTCTATCTCTCCCTCTCCCTTCCTTTCTTGCTAAAATAAATAAAATATTTTTTTGAAAAAGAACTACTTCCTCTCTTATTTTACTATTTAGTTAAAATACTATGTCTGAAGAAAATATATGCAATTTTCATTGTCAGTATAAAAAAATAGCAGTAATTGTAACGTCCACAGTGGAGCAATCTGTTGTAGAAGAAATGTTAATACTCTTAAAAGTCTAAAGCCTTTGGAGTGGGCACAGCCTGTAATTTGTCTCTGTGTTCAAATGCTTCCCTTTAAATTCACCATATTTATAACTCTATACACAGATGCAGACAGCCCTGTTTTTAATGTGTCTCCTGAAATTGAAATTTGGTGCCATTTATGGACAAGAGGTAATCATTTTTGACTAGTGACCTATCGCAGTCCTATCACAGTCTCCCTAATAATGAGGGTGGCAGGGTGATCTTTCACAGCTTCTGCTCAATGTGGCTGTTACAGACACGTGGGCACTAACTGAGAGGCGAGCGCGTGCTCCCAGCTGTCATCACGTTTGCTTCTTTATAGTGTAAGCATGTGTGGCACATAGAGAAGCGACTGCAAACCACTCACTGACACAATCTTGGCAAGATAAGGCAATGGTGATGATGCATCAGAGATGGGGACATCATGTCTGAAAATGAACGGTTGCTAAATGGAGGGGGGACCAGAAACTGGTATTTATGGCAGAGTCTGTCCCCAAGGATAGCTCTGACAGAGTTTCACAATTGTCCATTTATTTTACTGTTAGCCTTCTTAGGGGTGCTGACAGGAAGCCTGCTGATCCCGACAGATTCAAAATGTCCCACCAGGGGTGTGAGGGTAATAACTGGAGTGGGGTGGGGGAGCAATGGGGGATAAGGACACATATGTAACACCTAATCAATAAAAAAAAAAATTGAAAAATGTCCCTTGAAGCTGACCGATAATGGGCTGAACTCACAGTACTTGGTCCCCTACACAGTGCCTTTCTGTTGGAATATAAGCTGCAGCAAGGAAAGTGGCTGTACCTGTGCCTCTCCCCAAGTCTGAGCTTTATGGAGAAATTCTCCAGGTCCCACACAGCATTGCTAGGAACACTGCTTCCTTTATCTTAACCCTCACCCCACCTCCCCACTCTCACCCTCACCCTTAAGGGACACCTCAAGATTTTCCTCTCAGCATGGAACATATTGTCAGAATAACGGAAGGGAGAATTGAGGGCTGTCCGGGGTCTCCTCAGAGGGTGATGGAGTGAGCACAGCTTGGAGGATTTTGCAGATGAATGGGGTGGGGGTGGGGGGGAGCGTGCCTGGGCTCCTACAGACAGAATACAGGGGAAACTGCCATGGGATCTGGGTGAAGCAGAACCACCTTGAGGCCCAGCCCAATCTGGACTTTAAGTCAAAGGGTCTACAATTGAACACCACCCCCTGCCCTAAGTAATTGAAAGCTGTTTAGATTTCCAGAAAGCACTGAAAAGAGATTACATTCATTTTTGCATAGCAAAGGTTCACCAATCTTTCCCAAAGGCAAGACCAGCTTCATAACTTGGCCAGTATAAAATGACAATGTCAAAAATGAAGAATATCTAGAAGACAGTAGCGGAGCTTTAAACCTAAGCCTGGGGCCCTGTGTGACTGCACAGATAACCGGCCCAGGAGGCTGGTAAGCTGGTGCTGCCCTAAGGGAGTCTCTCTCTCTCTCTCTCTCTCTCTCTCTCTCTCTCTCTCTCTCTCCCTCTCCCTCTCTCCTTCTCTCTCTCTCTCTCTCTCTCACATACACACACACACACACACACACACACAGCTATCTCCAAGTCTTTGTCTTTTCCCTTGTCAAGCTTTCCGAATCCAGGTCTGCAGATCCCACCCTTTTCCACATTTGTCATGCAGTGCCACTTAGCCTCTTGCTTCCTTCATTTCCCTTCACCAGGCCCACCCTTGGTGCTGTGAAGGACGCTGGTCCTGAGGATAACCGGCTACAGCCTTCCTTCCGACAGAGCAAGTCTTCCTCACAGGGACAGATTTGAGACATTTAACTTATAGTATTTTTATTAGTATTGCATGTATTTGTACTTATTAATTATTGACACATCTCACTAGTTAGCAGGTAACATAGGTTGTGTGTCACCCATAAAATGCAACTGTATCTGATCTGTAAGAATTTCTGTTCTAAAACTGGCAATGATGATGATGATGATGATGGTGATAAGATGATGATATGATGAAAGAAAGCAACTCTTGTGATAGGAAATATGCTGGATCTTATCCTCATCTTCTGTAGTCCTCACAGCCATGTGAGGTTATTATTATTATTATTATTATTATTATTATTATTATTGCCAGGTACAGATGAGGACCGAGAGCTTAGAGAGGTGTCTGTACACCCTCCTGATTTGGCTCTCTTGCCTGGGTTCTTGCTACTGTCAAGCTGAGCTACACAAAGGAAAGGAAACAGTAGCTTTTCTCTCCACATTGTCTCTCTGCTGGGCATACAATTAAATCCTTAATTGACATTTGCTGAACAACTTAGTGTGTTGGTGATTAGGTAAAGAAAAGAGATGAAAGATTTTTGTAAATGGAAAAGAATTGGCCAAGTCTGGTCAGAAAGTCTGAATACGATTTGCAATATTGCCTTAATGCTAAAGTTTATGGAGCTTTAAGCAGCAAATGCTGAATAGTCACTTAGCTTTGGGGGGGCAGAGGCCTGGTCCAGTTCATTGTTATATTCCTAGCAGACCTACCATGGTACCAAGTAGTTGCCCAACAAATGTTCCCTGAATTGAATTAATTTGAATGGAATGGAATTAAATCAGAACATTTTTGTAAGAGCCTGGCTTTAAGCCGTGAGAGCTGTAAGTGGAAATTAAACACACTCAATTGTTCTTGAAAAGTGCACAAAGTAACCATGGACAAAGCCCAAACAACCACAGATACCGAGCCTCAGCCTGAGGGAGCCCAGGAGATCCTGTGTTCCCCATCCCAGCCTGCAGCCTGCTCATTTCCAGCTGTGATGGAGGAATTAAATGAAGTCTTTAAATGCTGCCACGCTCTATGGATGGGTATTAAATAACGTTCCTTTAATGTTAAGCTACTGAAACTGCTGCATGGGGATTCTGCCTGGTCTTTATGGATGCCTTGTCACAATTTCTGGAATTATAGAAGCCATCCATGACTCCATAGATCGCAAGGAAACATTTCTTCCCTCTCAGCTTGGAGCACGTAAGATGATTTTTCACTACCCTGAATCAGAGCAGATGAATTTAAATACATTTGCCACATACAGTTCTGAAAGGGGCTTAGGAGAGGAGCTCACCAATCTGGCAGGTCTCGACTCCTGAGAAAAATCATGAAACCTGGGATAGATGCCCCACACACAGAGGCCGTCATATCCCTCACGGCACATATCGTCTCAGCTCTCTCCCTGAACTGCACAAGGGGAGGGGAGGCAAAGCAACTCTCATCACCTGGTAGTTGGAGCCACCCCTCCTGATTCCTACCCTCCACACCCAGTCCTTTGATGCCCTGCCCTTCATTTTTCTCAACAGGAATTTACAAAGCAAGATCCAACCCAGGTTCTAAGGCAGTCCTGTGAGGTGGGAGCATCACTTGTTCTGATTGCTCTTACCCTCCACATCCAAACATGCTGTCCCAGTGCAGAAAGCAAAGCTCAGCCCAGTGAAGTGGTCTCACACCCAGGCAATAGCAAGCTTTGGACATGTGTCTCTATCTCCGTAAATTGGGGCTTTTCCCCAATCTGAACCTTAAATTCAAGTCCCAAATTCCCACAGAACCAAACTTAGTCAAGATAATAGAAATACGCACCACCATTGTCTCTTCCAATTATTGAGAGTTTACTGTTTGTGAGGAGAAATAATATGCTCAAGGTCACATAGGAAGCACATAGTGGAAAAGGAACTCAAGTCCAGTCTGTCTGATGCCAAGGCTGTGAGGGTAACCACTCAGGTTCATTGCCCTCTGTAGAGACACTAACCTTTTTCAAGATAGCTACTGAGTGTTTGTATGCGAAACTCTGATCTTGGAGGAGAGAGGGTAGGACGATCATTAAAACAAAACAAAACAAAAAAAAAACACAACTCATCAGCTGGTTCGTCTCTCCTGTGGGCTCTGCTCACCTCCCAACTTCCATGATGAGGCAATACAAGTACCTGTTGGCTTCCCTCCTTCCTTCAACCAAGGAAACCCACAAACATAGATACACACATACATATATATATATACATACACACAAGTATACATGTACACACCAGAACCCCAAAGAGTGTTTCCATAACTCCTTTATTTCAAGCTCTGCTGAATTCAAAGATGGCACAGCTCTGAGAGTGGTGCCCAAGCTCTGTAATTTTCCCCTTGCATTTTGCAGATGGCTCTTAGCCTCACTAGAGATTTATAGGGCCTCCTCACAGGACCAACACTTGAGCTACAGGCCTTGTCCACATTTTACCCCATCTTACAACCTCCCTCTTCACTTTCAACTCCTTTTCCTCCACCCTGATACCACCTCCTCTTTGTGAGTTGGCAGCCATTCTTTTTCTATCAGCCTCACTCCTAAGAAGAAGGGAGCTTTAAATCAGGAGGATGAAAGTAGGGATGGTGGGTGGAGAAGACAGCATCATAGTGGCTAGACTCTAGGTGGATTGTTTTAAATTGACCTCTTGTCCTGTAAAGGTTAACTTCCTGGTAGGCTATCTGGTATACCTCATTATCTGCATCCTTTCTTGGAGTTGTATTACATGCATTCCTTTCCACTGCTTTAGCCATGGAAAGTGCCCAGCTCCAGTTAACAGTGAGGACAGGGAAGAAAAAAAGAAATCCCGTCTAGACACACTATGTATGTTAAGCTAACTGAGATAGACATTTATTATTTTGTGGCAACCCAAGACCATTTTTTTTTCTTTTGGTAATAGTACCCTATTTTCCTTTATTGCTTAGGAAAGGCAGTAAGGGCTTCTGACATCATTTGAATCGTGTTATGCCTAAAGCCATATCTACCTGGGAATATTCGGTTGTAAGAGAAATAAAATCCTCTGCTTTAGCTGTCCTGGGTTTGAAAAAAGAGTCACCGATGAAATTATGCTTCCTTGAAATTGTAATTCTGGACAAATCTTTCTGGTCAAAACTCTATGGATGTTTTCAAGGCTTTAACTATGACATAATGGACTTGGGCAGAAAACCAAGGTTGGCTTTTCTGGTAGTTGCTAATGTGGGACCAGCAGTGCCTGATCAGGAGAAAAGGGTCCTTGAGCCAGAAAGATGGTTCTGATCCTAATACTGTTCTTCTACTACAGTAAACAATGAGCATCCACAGAATGGCTTCTTGCCACTTGGGTTAAGAGCACATTTTATCAGGCCCAAGATGGGATTCCCTGCCCCAGCACACAGCTGCAAAAAGATGAACCTGGGAAAGAAGAAACAAGATGAAAAGATTGCAGTGCCAGCTTCCCAGCTCTCTTAGAATACACGCCCACTGTTCTGAGCAACAGAGGGCCTGGAGCACTTTTCAAGACCAAAGCCCCTAATTTAAAGGGAAAGGTCACTGTACCTATCCATTCTCTTTCTCTTTTTCCCACTATTCTTTCTCTCTTTCTCTGTCAAGCCTCTCTATCCTTTGAAAAGACCAGGTCTACCCCTAAGGGGATGACTTCCAGGATAAAGGGCCAGGTATCCAACTGTTTTTTATTTAGCGATCATACAAGCTTTCTCTTCCTTTACCTGAAAGCCTGGTTACCAGAAGGAACCAATGCAAATGCAAACAGTGAAGCAAGCCCCATGGGGCCTATTGCTTAGTGGGCTCAGATAGAATCAAACTGAGCTTGGAGACATGACTCAACTTGTTTGGCAGATAATTAAGTGCTCCTGGAGTCTTCTGAAAGGAAATACAACAGTGTCCAGAAGAAAAATCAGGGAAAGAGTAAGAATCTTTGTAAGAACCCCTGGATGAACTTTTTCTTTTATAGGGAGAGAATTAAAAATCTATGCTTGTGTATTTGTTCAAATAGTTTATTTTTTATGCTCGACTTGGTGACCAGAAGAGGTTTGAATTATTTGTTGGGGAAGGGAAATGGAAGTGAGGGGAGGAAACATTTTTTAAATAGCAGTAGAAGCCTTCAAAATATATTTTCAATATAGATATGGGAGGATTACAGCTGATATGGACCAGATTATAACATACTAGAGGCCCAGTGCATGAATTTCTTGCACGGGTGGGGAGGTGTCCTCCCTTTGGTCTGCACCCTCTCACAATCTGGGTCCCCTCCAGGGTTATCTGAATGTTGGTTTACAGGCCTCAACCAGCAGTCAGACATCCCTCTCACATATGGGACACTACATGCACCGTGGCCATACTTTTCATACAGGTGAAAGGCATCTTGCTGTTGTATGGGCAGCTACATTTTTTGGCCCTGATTATAAAAAGTTGAACATAACATGATCCTTCTGAGGCAATAGTACCATTTTTCCCATCTTGTGGGTGTAAAAACTGAAGCAGAGAGAAGTTAAGTAATTGGCTTTGTCATACAATTGTAAGTGTCAGAATCAGGGCTGACCACAAAATGTGCAAGCCAGAGTTCATGCATGTCATCGCTGCATCATCCTGTATTTTTCAGTGTTAGAGTAATCTTGCCAGGTTTTAATTTTTAAATCTAAGAGACTGTTCCCAATATCCAGGGTAGGGTTCCTAGGCCTGGCAGGTGATCAGGGCCAATCTGTGGGGTGGCTGGCAGGACTATTGGGGGGGCCCTACTGGCACCAGCCAGCGCCACCACTGGTCGCCTCCCTCTGCCTGCTGGCACCCGCCTTGACTGGCCTGGTGCCTCCAGCTCACTGGCCCCACCCCCTGCTGACCAGTCTTTCCACAGGTCATTCTGCTGTTCAGTCAATTTGCATATTAGGGTTTTATATAGATAGACAAGCATTTGGGATTATTTTTATTGTACCATATTCCTTTGCTTGGTCAGCATCTACCCCTCTTTCAGTTGTCAGATAAATGATCTTTTCTAAGAGAGGCTTCCCCTGGCCTTCCAGAAGGAACCAACTCTTCTTATTATTTTCATAATTCCTCCCAAAATTATCTTTTTTAGCTCCTGTCACATTATAATTTTACATGTATTTCTGTAGTTATTTGACTAATGTCACTGTTTCCCTCTATTTCTATTTACTATTGAGATCCCTAGTACAGTGTGCCTAGTACAGTGGTTATTCATAGTAGATATTCAATAAATGTTTGTTGGTTCAATAAGTAAATGAATAATAAAAAATAGATGGGTAGATTACATTGAACTTCATTCTCAAGCCTGCACTGGAAGACTTACTCATATATTGCCACTGAACGCACTGTGATCTGGACAGGCATAGTTTATCCTAGGTGGTCATCCTATATAATAAAAGTCTAATATGTAAATAGACCAAATGGCGGAACGACTGATTGCTATGACATGCACTGACCACCAGATGCACAAAGCAGGAGCTGCCCCCTGGTGGTCAGTGTGCTCCCACAGAGGGAGCAAAGCTCAGCCAGAAGTTAGGCTAAAAGCTGATGAGTGCAGTGGTGGTGGTAGGCAGCACTAAGCTGTCAGTCTGACAAACCCTGAGAGCTCTGGACTGCAAGAGGGTGCAGGCCGAGCTGAGGGACTCCCCCAAAGTGCAATAATTTAAAGCATGATAATAAAAAGTTCTATACTCAATTTGAGCATCAAAAAAGTTAAGTTTTTTTATAAAATTATACATTCCAGTTACTTACTATAAAATAACCAAATACTAACCATTTTGAAACTCTTGATTAATTAATTGGCTGTGCAGATTATTTTTCCAAAAAAAAGCTATAACAATATTTAGGTCCCTAAGTCATGGCATCATATGAAATCCATTTCTCCTCTCCTTGAATTTGGAGGATATTTATGGCTGCCTCGGAGAATGGAAATGAGTTTACCACCCCACCCCACCCCCCATGTCCTGTTCAAACTCAAGGAAGCCTGAAATTCAGAAATGTGTACAGGGCACACGGCAGTTTCCAGGAGATGCTCTCTTGTTCTGATATGAGAAGTAGAAAAGCCAGAAAAAGAAGGGGGAAGTCCCCCAGTTTTCCTTTTTTTCTTCCTCTCTCTTTTCTCCATTCTCTTGTACATGGAGAGTAGTACCCAAAACTCTGTAGTATCCAAACCTCTGAGAAAGAAAGCTTCTTCTCTAATCAAAGGAGCAGTGGTTTTAAGACTTAGGGGCAAAGCCTGGTACTGGTGTTTGTTTTTGTCCTTTGTCTTCCTGCTGCAGGGCCCTGGACAACACATTCATAGGACATTGAAGGAGAGCAGGGTAAGGAAAGCCTCCTTTTCTGGATACAAGATGGAAAGGGGAACCTAGGGAACCAGAAAGTACTCAGAAGATCATGGGGGAAAAGAACTTGGGGAAATGAATCCATGAAGTTGCTTATGAATTCTAGATTTAGCACAAGTGGCTCATCAGAGCTCTGAGTCTAAATGATGCACCATAGTTAACCACCCAGGTTCCATCCTAGCTTTACATATGGACTTGGCATTGAAACCAGTCTCCAGATGGCTGGTTGGAACTTGTGACTTGAACCTAATCAGTTTAAAGGTCTGCTAGAATTTACCTATTAACAATCTTTATAGGATTTAAACAAGAACAAAAGTTGCATAACATTGCATTCAAAATGTTCAGGATATAATACAATATTACTCAACATTTATGAAGAATCATAAAAATGTCAATTCAACAGAATATAGAAAATAGATTTTAAAATGTATGACCAGTTGATTTTTTCAAGGTGCACAGAGAAAATTTAGTTCTCTCAACAACTGTAACTTTTGGTAAATATTTACCATATTTATAATTGTGTTGGAGCAATTGAGATAGATAGATAGATAGATAGATAGATAGATATTCAGATAGATAGATCTAAACCCTACACATTATGCAAAATTTAACTACAATGGATCAGAGCTCTACATGTAAAGTATAAAACTTTTAGAAGAAAGCATAGGGGAAAACATTCAGGACCTGGATTTAGGAAAAGAGTTCTTAGACATGACAATAAAAGAATGATATGAAAAGCTGACAGAACTTAATAGTAATAAAATTGCCCAATTAAGAATAAATAGAAGACTTGAACAGACACTTTATCAAAAAGGATATACCAAGGATAATATATACAAAGATGTTCAGTATCATTAGCCATTAGAAAAATGCAAATTAAAACTATGATGAGCCCGGGCTGGTTTTGCTCAGTGGATAGAGCATTGGCCTGGAGACCTGAAGGATGCCAGGTTCAATTTCGGTCAAGGGTACATGCCCAGGTTGTGGGCTGGATTCCCAATAGGGGGCGTGCAAGAGGTAGTCAATTAATGATTATCTCATCATTGATATTCCTCTCTCTTCCTCTCCCTTCCTCTCTGAAATCAATAAAAATGTATTTTAAAAAACTATAGTGAGATATGAATCATTATATACACATTTAACAGAACAATTAAAGTAAAAATTCTAATAATCTCAAGTTTTGGTAATCATGTGAAACATTGCTAGTGAGAAGGCAAAATGGTAAAGTCACTCTAGGGAACAGTTTTTTATAAAATTACTAGAGGCCCGGTGCATGAAAATCTGTGCACTGGGTGTTGGGGGGAGGGGTAGGTCCCTCAGCCTGGCCTGCCCCCTCTCACAGTCCAGGAGCCCTCAGGGGATATCTTGGGCCTAAGCCACAGTCTGGCCTCCCTCTGTGGGAGGTGACCAGGCCTATCAGGGGAAGGTGCCACCCCATCACTCCATTGCTGTGCCACTGCTGGCCTTCACAGCCGCAGCGGCTGCCTGCCCTCCTTGACCCTCGCAACCACTGAGGCTTTGTCTGGAAGGACGTCCAGAAGATGTCTGGTCTATCCAGTCTAATTAGCATATTACCCTTTTATTAGTATAGATATATTACATTACCATGTTACCCACTAATCCCACTCCTTCAAATTTACTATAGAGAAATGAAAATTTTTGTTTACTCAAACACTTGTACAAAAATGTGTATAGTGGCTTTACTTATAATTGCCAAAAGCTAGAAACAACTCAGACAGCCTTCAGCAGGTAAATATATAAAGAAACTGGTATATCCATACAATAGAATACTACTTAGCAACAAAAAGGAATGAACTACTAATGCTCACATCACATTGAATATATCTCAAAAGCTTTGTGCTGAATGAAAGAATTTAGTCTTAAAAGATTAAATATTGTGGCACTCTTAAAAAGACAAAACTATGGTTATAGAAAAAAGATCAGATGTTAAAATGAGTTAAGAATTGGGAGGAGATATAACTATGAAAAGATAGCAAGAGGAAGATTTGGGGAAACTGTTTGGTATTTTGATGGTGGATTATATATTATATTCATAGATGTGTGTACTAAAAATTGTAATTTTCCAGACCATTACCTTTCTTACTAACAAGTCCCTAAGTTAATATCTTAGAAACACTTCGAGTTTCTCAAGAGGTAAATATAAACAAATGTCATTATTATTATCCTACCTTCTACTCAAATATATGCTAATGCTCTTTTCTAAACTTTGAGTATGAAATTGTGATTTGTTTACATTTGTCTTACCATCAAGAACCACAAAATTAGAGCAATGTGCCTCTCTCTCCTCAATACCCAAAGTAAATGTCAGTCCACTTATTCTTGCTCTTCCAGGATACCATCTGCATGATAATGAAAATATGATAATAGGATGTTTTAAAACCACAAGGAACTACTGTATTTGAGTAGAGGAAAATGTTTTAGCACATTGGTTCTCCAATGGCTAAGACAAAATCTGCTCAAATAGCAATAGGATAACAGAAGCAGAGACTTATGCAAATGGCTGATAATATACCATAGTAGGTCTAATCTAAAGCAAGGGACTCTGCACTTTAATGATAAAAGAGAAAAGACACCACTGCCATTGAGAACTCTTTTGAAGATACAATGTTTGGAAACTTTAACTGACAAGTACAACTGGGCTAACTGTAATGCATGTACTCCTCCCTCAAGAGGTAGAGTCTAATTCTCCTCCCCTTGAATGTGGGCTGGGCTTAGGGACTCACTTATGACAAGTAGAATAAAGAGGAAGTGACAGTTATATGACGGAAGACTAATTAATAAAAGTCACTGTGGTTTCCTGTCTGTTCTCTCTCTCTCTCTCTCTCTCTCTCTCTCTCTCTCTCTCTCTCTCTCATCACTGCATCTAGGGAAAGCCAGCTGCCATGTCCTAAGGACACTGTGGAAAGGCTCACATAGAAAAGAACTGAGGCCTCCTGCTAAGAGCCAAGTGAGTAAGCCATCCTGGAAGCAGATCTTCCCGTCCTAGCCACACCTTCAGATCACTGCAGCCCTACTGAGCTGCTAGAGACCAAATCTCTTTAGAGACCCTGAGCCAGAACTACTTAGCTAAATCACTCCTGAATTCCTGACCCCCAGAAGCTGGGAGTCAATAAATGTTAGTCAGCTAAGACTGGCGGTAACTTGTCATGCAGCAATACTAACTAATACAACAACCATGCTGATATTACACTCCTCTTTGATTTAGAAAGAAGAGGAAAGGAAGGGGAAGCAGACATTGAGACCAGGATTTGGTTCAACATTTTTACCAAGCCAAGTAACACTCATGTTATCTGGACTTCTTTCCCTAATCGTACAAACAGACAGATATTTCCAAGAAAAGATTTTTTAAATTAATCATCTTCCTACATAGAAATCCTGAGGCTGATACCCTACCTGCCAGTTGAGGAAGATACACTGAACATCTTACCTACCTCCCAGCAGGAATTTCCAAAGTACTATTTTATGAAGCAGTCTTTTAAATAGGATATGTTGTATGCGCTGTCACAAAACAGAGTCCGGCAAAGGGATATGCATAAGGTAGGCACTCAGTGATATGTTTCAGTGTTAGCAATGGACTGCTGTGTTTATTCTTATAATTAGCAGATACTGAGCTCATACCCAAGTCAAAAAGACCAAAACAAAACAAAACCTACAAAAAAGGTTAAAATCATGCCCGTATTTCCCCGCAATCATTAACTTTCTTTTCAAATATAGCCCTGCAGCTTAGCCTGTGCATGAAGCAGTTGCATGAGAAGTTACTCTAAGAGAAAAGTCAATGTTTGATGTTTGCATCTTCTAACACTGAAAATCTGCCAACGACTCACAAATCAGCGAACAGAAAACTATTCTTTGGCAGTGTTGCTTGTTGTAGTCTTTTAAAGGAAAATTGAAAACATAGGATCACAAGGGTCAGATGGTTATTATTGGAAGCTGGCTCTTATAAAATGTAATATATCCCATTTCCTCCGTCTAAATTGCATTGTTCTGTCCAGGTCACCCGATGGGGCCCAGGATAAGGTGTTTTTCTGATGTAGATACTACCTCAGTTTCCAAAAGCCCGTCTGTTTAAAAGTGGGGACCTGAAAAACACCAACATTGACAGGAAAATAATATTTTTTTGTAACCTCAGCAACACAGAAAATGGTTTCACAAGAAATAGTTTACAAAAAAAAAAAAAGAAAAGAAAAC
This sequence comes from Murina feae, assembly GCA_004026665.1. NCBI lineage: Eukaryota > Metazoa > Chordata > Mammalia > Chiroptera > Vespertilionidae > Murina > Murina feae. The sequence continues at coordinate 24,339 of PVJC01005170.1, read as the reverse complement.
TTTATTATTAAACACACAGAGTACTATTCAGCAAAGTCCACTGCTGATGGCAGCTTCCCAAACTAGGCCATTCAGAGAGTTTCACTCTGTTAGGATTTTAAGAACTCTGAACATTTTATCGACCAAGGTATCTTTATAATATTTTTGTGTGTGTGAATGGATCTATATGTCAATAAGAAAAAAAATTTTAAAGTACCAAATAAATAGCAACTATCAAGGAGGTAGAGAAAGGAGGTACAACAAAGAACAATCAAATTGAGCCACAATTTCACATAAAGCTGCACATATGGTTTAACAGAATTTCTAAGGTCAGCTCACTACAAAACTCTATAGGCCTAATAACTGGCCCAGGTAATCACAATGTCACCTGGATGCCCTAACTCTAAACACCTCTAAAGCCATCTTGGTGTGAGTATCCAGCTTCCAGTTTTAAACCAAAAATTGAGTCTAGACTTTGTTTAGAATGTGGTGTTATTATTGTGAAAACCTGGAAGGAGAAAAACTTTTAGTGCCTTCTGCTTGACTGCAAACAATATTCAGTTGTAGAAAATGAGGAAGGAACATCTTCCACCAGTGACGCACAGGCTGCCTCCCCTTCCCCCTCCTCTTTCCCCCCCCACTTACCTCCCCCCACCCCCCAACCACAAAGCCTGCTCTTGTTGCTTCAAGGCTACTGCCATTTGCCACTGATGACCTTCCTTCTCTTCCTTTTGAGGAAGACAGCTGTAGCTGAGAGGTTCTTTGTTTTGTTTTTAAAGGGGGGGCAGGATAGGGAGAGGGTACATCTTATGTACATTAATGGTGTCCACAAATTTAAAGCAAGCGAGAAAGATGTGTGTGGAGCCAACAAAAGCAAGTGTTTAGCAATCCATTTACTTCTAAGAGACAATTGAAATTTCATATCTCTGAGAACAAAGGGAGAAAAGTTAATGCCTATTTGGAAGACAATGAAAGTTTCTGCTAATTAACTTGGGCAATGTTGTACGAAAGAACCTTTCTTCTCAAAGCAAAACCAGTCTACTTATTACCCTTGGTAATCCTTGGTACCCTTGGGAGATCCCACCCTCACCTCTCAGTGTCACATATGCCTCTCACCTCCTCCCACATTGAAATCCAGGCCCAGCTTCCCCTTTCCTGACAACACCTGTTAGGATCACACCTTTGCCTGAATTCTTGCAGCACATTGGTGCTTCATCTTTCCAGCATCAGGCACCAAGCAAATGCTTAATAAACACTGCGAAAATGAAGGCACTGGACCCAGAGGTGATCAATGGCAATAAAGTCATGAAGTGCCATAGGAAATAAGCGCATGAGCTAATTTCCATGTAAAATTCCCAGAAGCCACTCAGACAGATTTGAATTCTTCCTGAGCTGAAGGACTCACCATCCCTGAGGCAGTGTATTTCACCCGTAGATAGCTTTAATTCTTAGAAAACACTTAACTATATTAAGCTGAAATTTTCTTCCCTGAGATTTCCTCCCATCAGGTTCTGTTTTGGCCCTGGGGCTCTCGGACAAATCGCATCGTATCTGTATCATACATCTGTCAACTGGAAGGCTGTTGTCCTGTCCCCCAGGAGAGGTCCTTTCCCAGATGATAATCACAGATCACCAGTGGCTCCTCTGGCAATATTTCTTGAAATGTGGTCCAAAAACATTATCATCTAAGGAGCACATTAATCATGCAAATTTCATGAACCCTCCTTCAAACCCACTGAATTGGATTCTATGGGATGGGGCCCTACAATCTGTCCAGATTTAGCATTTGCCCAGATGATTTTTTATTAACTCATCACTCGCCTCTGGATGGGCCCCTTTGAGTCACTCAGGACATTTTCCAATAGTCCAGCTGTGGTCCAGTGGTCCAGGCATTATATTATAAACACTGTAGGCAGCTCAAAGGACTATGAGAGAAACAAAAGTAGACATTGGAAAAACTAGACATCTGAACAGTTAGAGCTGTTATGAGCTCAGATGGCATTCATCCGGCAGACCAGGCAGTGTGGTGTCAGAATGCCGCAGTGTCTCTATATGTCACTCACTGAGCTGGATAACTGGATGAGTGCTGCCTACTCAGTCTTCATTGACCTGCAAGATTCTGTTATGCTCACGCTACACAGATGAGAACACTAACGCTCTGAGGGGATGAGTGCTTTATTGTTCAGTATCAAAGAGCTGGGAAATTAGAAGCCAGACTCCTCTGACCCCAAATTCTGTATTTCTCCCCCATTGACCCTCCATTCCCAACCTAAAAGTACTAAAAGAAACATTTATGATTTGTGCAATATTATTGTTGATATGGGCCCTTAAAGATCCCACTAAATGTTTGAGCAGAGGACATTTAGGAAAGATTACATTAGTTTACACTTTTGCTTCTGGCTCATTCACCAGGTTACTGAGTGACATAATTAAGATGCAGTTCACATCTCTACGGCATGATGGGCAATTACTTGCGGATCCCCAGCTCAGGACTCAACTCATGCAGGTGAAAGGGCTGAGGTAAAGTGATACGTGATATGGAGCTTGAGGATGTCAGTGTGAGATCCAAAAACATGTTCCACCATGGTGCACAGGATTGGAAACTTTCCCCTCTCACACCAGTTTTTCTACAAGGTTACTTTTAATCCCTTTACATGGCAGCAGGGGAAAAATACTTACTAGGAGTGGCTTTAGGTAGCAGTCGGTAAGAGATAAAATTTCTGTGTTAAAGGAGTACATGCCCTAGAAACAAGACTTTCATTGGTTCATCTCCTGATGCCCCAGGCCAATAATTTGAGCAAGCACAGAAGGCAAAGCTACCACCTACATAGGCTATTCCATTCAACCTCCTATCCCATAAGGGAACACTCCAAGCAAGCAAAGACACCCACACAAACAGCTCATGTCTTTATTTAGAAATGTCCATTCCACTGTTGGGAAAAAGTTCTGAATCAAGACAGCCAGTGGCTCAGTAGAGATGAAGCTGTCAAGTGGAAAGAGAAATCACACAATTAAGAGAGATGCAAGTCCTAGTTCCTAGGGGCTCTCACTCCTGTGGTGGGCATGAGGGTTCTCCCCTGAGAACATCTATCTCATCAGATCTGCGAAGCTGAACAATCTCCGCTCAACCCGGGGCCATAAATGCCACATAAAGATGCTTGGGGACTCAAGATCCTACCGGCATTTCCTGATGATGTTAAGGATGTGAACTTTGTTTCCATCCTAAATTTGTTTTTCTGTTCTTCTGGGAATAGCAAGGTTACCAGAAGAATGCTAGGAGGTGTGACCATTACAAAGAAAGCAGAAAACAAATAGCTCCTAGTGCTCCATTTATGTGAAGTAACAGCCATGTTACATTATAGTAAATGGACTTTGCCAGTCTCCATTCTGGCAGGACCAAATTGGAAGTAAGAAGGAGTTGCAGTGAAGAATCATTGCAACTATTTCTGGAGACAAAAGCAGGCCAAGAGCAGCAGAGGCCATGTTAAGACAAATGGTCCAACTCTTGAATGGCGTACCGGAACGTCACTACAATTAGATGGATTAGAGGTTGCAGTTCGCCATAGATACCCATAGGATACCCACTGATAATCACATGTTTTGTTCTACTGACAGGTAACAACAGTCCACAAATGAGATGAGCTTCCTCTGTGTACACATGTTACACGAAATCAATACTTAATTACAACAGGCTCTCTTGTGTGTTATTGGTGGTTGGTTCTGGTGAGGAGGCAGGTACAAAGCTGTTTTGCTAGGTGGTGAGTTAAGTTGAAAGAGGTTGGTGCACAATGGCAAGGTAGTACCAGCCAACTGTCCATGCCTGAGGTCTAGATGTACGTGAATCACTGTTTGGACATTGGGCTTGGGTAGGAGAACAGAAGTGAAACATGAAAAATTATGCCATTAGGGAAGGAGCAGATTCTGCCTGTGAGGGCAGTTGCTAAAAAGCTACTACAGATCACATTTCTTTTTGGATGTGCAAGACCCATGATACAGGAAGAAATGGACATCTGAGGAGGGATCCCAGGGAGAAGCTGTGTGGGCGAAGGGGAAAGAGCAGAGAACAAACAATCAAGGACCTGAGATGGATCCTAGCTCTCCTGCACCTAGCAAGTGGCATAGTACCCTGCAGCTCAAGCTACTTATCCAAAAAAGGGAATGACATTTATTGTGTCTAAGCCAGAGGGCTACTGTGAGGATAGAGAGGAACCAGAGAGGCAGAGAGTATTTTGTAGACTTTGAGCCTACAGACCATTGTAAGAGAAGGTCACTTTTAGAAAGTAATAAGAACTAGGTATGCAATATCCTGAATGATCAAATAAAGAAGAGGTAATAGCTTCATTTATTAAGTTCTCAGAGCAATTTTAGTTGAGGTCACACTGGAGCCCACACACACAGCAAAAGCATGGAACCACAGATATGGGCAGGGGAATCTAGAAAATGGTTCCATAATTCATCTATGTCTTGCTCACGTGACTCCACATTAGCGAGCATTCTATCTGAAAGCTGTATGTTCATCCAAGAATTCTCCTATTGTCCTTCCTTGGTTAATTTAAGTTTATTTCTATAACCACTTCTTTAATTTATTAATTTCCTATATTTTATTCAAAGACCTACAGGTTTGTTTGTTTTTTTGTAATCATTCCTCAAAAAAGATTAATTTTGTGGGTATAGCACTGAGAATTATTTTTAGATAACATAAAAAGATATGATAGGGAAAGAAAGTTGGAGAGAACACAAAAGGAGAGATTTCAGGAGTTACAAAATAGCTTAAAAGTCTTGCCTTCAAAGAAGGAAGTGGGTTGTTTCTGCATGAGAACTCCGCTCTGCAGCAGGCCCAGTCTCATCACTTCGCAGCTGTGTACCTTTGGGTCTGTGAGTGGACTTCCTGGGACCTTCGTTCGTTGCCTCACCTGCTAAATGGCAAATGTGCAAATGAGGATTTAAAAAGTTTATGGTGGGCGGCCCAAATTCTTACAAGTGGTTCTGCTGTTTTTCCCATCAGCCCTTTGGTGTACCTTAGTACAAAGCCTTCCCTGAAATTAACCAAGCAAATATCTCTTAATGGGACAAGGTCTACTTGCTGGACTTGTATCCTCACCCCTCAGAAAAAGCAGAGGAGTCATTTCAACACTGAGAAAATGACCTGGCAATAGAAATAAAAAACCCTCTTTTCAATTCACAGAGGTTGTCCTATGTGAAAGCAAGACACTGTCATCAAACACAAGTGTCCCGTTGTACCAAAACCAGAATTTCCATAGGTAGGTCAAGAGAAATGCACATGAAGTGCTCTAGCTTTACTGGGCTCCTCTCTCTATATTTGCTAGTTAGGGCACATTGACAATGGCTGTATTACTGGATTACGTCAAGTACTGCGCTGGGGCATTCTAGTAGGTACAGACCAAGCATGTCAAACTCATGGCCAGCGGGCCTTATATGGCCCACAATGAATATTTTTGCAGCCCAGCCAATATAACAGTATGTAGGAAACATTTTAATAAAAATTTTGTAACTTAATTTTTATAATGTCCTGTTATGCATAATTATTAACTAACTACAATGTTCACTGAGGACTGATTACTATAATTGTGTTGCATTCATTTCCCTTATGCACTGGCACACCATTTCTCTCCACTAATACAAGCAGTGAATATTTTAGCAGCTGATTGCCACATCATTAGTCTTGTACTGACTTGTTTGGTGTGCACAACAGGAAATATTTTGCTTCCAGAGAAAAAGAAAAATAGGTTTATTTGCATTGTGCTTATTAATTTGTGCAGTTTTTCAGTGCCTGGTATGTTAATGTTTAAGAAAAAATATTAATTTTTATTAAAATGTTCTTTTATTTTATGTTAACGATTGCTCATTTATTTCAGCCCTTTGTATTCAGCATGTCTCTATAAAAAAAAAAAACACCTACGTTTCTATGAAAATTTAAGCTTTTATTTTTTTGCTGCCCACATAAACTTAAACCTTGTTTATTTGGCCCATGTTAGCCTTTGAGTTTGACATGCTTGGTATAGACATTAGAATGCTAGACCAAATTACAGAGCTACCACATCACATGCAGATCTGAATTTTGTGAGTTTATGTATCAGACAATACGTGCAAATTTTAAAATAATGGAACTCCAACCCCCCCCCCCCAGTTAAAGTCTGTAGACAATCACATAATTTAATCTTAGATCTGAAGGAGGCAACTGAACTGTAGACTGAATCTATTCTGGGGTGCATGGAGATGCTCATCTCAGCTGGTAAGCCAATCTCCCTTCTATCTACTGTTGGAATTAGTCTCAAAATAGTGGAATTTTGAGTCATGCAAGGACTCCAGGAATATATTGCTCAAATAAAGTATGGCCTCTCTGTGTATGTTTTTCATTTATCATTTAAGAACCCCAAATCCACACAGATGACTGAAGCCAGGAATGCTGGGAACCAGCAACATGGAATAGATTATTTTTTAAAAATATGATATTGATTTTAGAGAGAGAGAAAGGGAAAGGGAGAAATAGAAACATTAGTGCATCTACATCAATCAGCTGCCTCCTGCCCACCCCTTGCTGGGGATCAAGACCTCAACCCAGGCATGTGCCCAGATTAGGAACTGAATTGGGGACCTCCTGGTACATGGGTTGATACTCAACTACTGAACCACGTCGGCGGACTGTAATAAATTGTTCTAGAATGAAGATGATGAAAACTTTGCTCTAAAAGGTATGGCCCACATCTGGTAGAAAGTAGACTTAATTTAAAATCATTAAACTTATATAATCTCTCAAGGCTACACATTCACACAGTGACACTGATCATAGTATAGCAGCCCCCCCTTATCCACAGGGTTACATTCCATGATCTCAGTGGATACTTTGAACCTCAGGAATGTACTAAAATCTCTATCTACTATATTTATGCCTATACATACCTACCTATTATCAAGTTTAGTTGATAAACAGTGAGAGATTACTAAAAATAACTAATAATAAAATAAAGCCATTATAATATCTCTATATATCTATATATATAAAAGCCTAAGTTACTGTTATGACCAAACGACCAGAATGACCAGAACAACCAGTCAACCAGTCACTATGACTCACACTGGCCACCTGGGGGCAGACACTCAATGCAAGAGCTTCCCCCTGGTGGTCAGTGTGCTCCCACAGCCAACCTAGCTGGTCAACTTTCCCTGGTCCCTCCTCACTGCTGGCCAACCTCCCTCGGCCCCTCTCCCTGTCCCTCCTGGTTCCCCCCCACCCCCCACCCCCCTCTGGCAGGCCCCTTCAGCCTGGCCTGGAATGAGACTGGGCAAGACAGCTCTGATTAGCCCTGATCACTAGCCAAGCCTAGGGACCCCACCTGTGCATGAATTTGTACACTGGGCCTCTAGTACTATAATAACAGTTATGTGAAAGTGGTCTCTCTCTCAATATCTTATTATACTGCACTCACCTTGTACTTAAAGGACACACTTATGGCTTTTGTTTGTCATGTCTGAATTGCCAACATTACTACTCTTACACTTGGGACATTAGTAAGTATAGTAAGGGTGACTTGAACACAAGCACTGTGACACCATGACAGCTGATCTGATAACTACTAAGTGACGAACAGGCAGGTAGCATATACAGTGTGTTTACATGGACAAAGGGATAGCTCACATCCCAGAAAGGATGGAGAGGAGTGGTGCAAGATTACATCATGCAATTCAGAATGGTGTACAATTTGAAACTTACAATTTTTGGGGGGGTATTTTCCATTTAATATTTTCAGACTGTAGTTGAGCTCCAGTAATAACTGAAACCACTGAAAGTGAAACCCAAATAAGGGGGGACTATAGTGCCCAGGGTATTCAGGATCTCAAACACGCTCCCAGGCCTCTGTCTGTTTGACCTCCTGCAGTACCAACAGAGGATTCTCAAACTCACAGGAACATTCAGAAACCACTTTCCAGCTTTAGAAACTGCTTTCACATACATTAATGTACACTGTGCTTGCTGTCTGTAATAACTTTGTGGGATAGGCATGGTAAGGGAACTAGGTCACAAAGAGGATAAAAGAGTTGCAAAGTCACAAAACAAAGCAGTATGAAATGCACATTTTCATACACCCACTCCAGGAGCTCATTCTATCACACCAAGTTGTGCTCCTCTTTGGAAACGGTCTAAGAAGAGATGGTCACTTAAGGTTAGGAACCTTTCTCCAAGGAGTGACAATTATTCACCCTCATGTCCTGGACTGTTTGCTTGCTGTGTTTGGCTGCCCAACATCTACCCGCCACCAATGGATACCGACTAGTGGGATAGTATATGAAAGTGCTCTGTTCTCTTCTAAAGGTGAGCATGTGAGCACATAGGCCAATTCAATGCTTGCACTCTTCTAGGAATCTCCATTTCAGCCAAGAAATGTGCAGGATGAAATGGCTGGGGCTCATCCAATGAGTTCCACCACTGATACTACAAAGTAATTCCTGAAAACCAGAGAAGTCCTGGTTCATTCCATCTCCAAGTCTGCTTCTCAGTCTCCCACCAATTCTGTAAACAGCCCCATCCCTTTCAATAAATTTCTGCCTGGTTAAATTAGTCAAAGTTAATTTGGTTATTTGCAATCCAAGAAGTCTAGCATAAAAGCCAACTAAGTCTACATTTTTACATGTGCATTGGTACCCAAATGAGAGATGAGAGTTCCAGTGTATGCATGTGCGTGTGAGTGTGAGTGTGTGTACATGCTCTTACCCTCAAAAATTTAGAGTACATATCCAAAAATGCTTTGCAGTTTTTATTTCTAATACGTGGTATCTTGTACAATTATTGCAAATAATATGGTAACTTTTGAATGAGCTAAATGGGGACTTAAAATTGCTCTTGTGAAATGAACAAGAAGTTTGACTTAATCTGGTGTCCATTTACTATTTGATATATTGTTTTATTGTTCTGCTTCTTCCCTTAAGTTTTTTTTCCCACCAAAATCAAATTACATTTATGTAATAAATGGATTTTGAGGTGACATATTGTCCCAAACTACCATCAAAATTCTGATAACATATTACGTCTGCCCTTTTGTGTGTGTTGAGAAGCAACAACAATAAAAATGGGTAAAAATATTTCTCTGGCTTTGCAAAGGTTAAAGCAGTTACCTAGAAGTTGTGAATCACAAAATCACAAGATTTCTGTCAAACTTAAATTGACTCCATCACCTTTCCCCACTCTATAGCTTACTCTCTCAATGGTGTGCTTTTCCACATGATCCCAGTGATTCCAAAGCAATTACATTTCCAAGAAAAGAAATGCAATAAGCAAAGTAAATTCATAAAGTGAGGCTCTGAATGCATTCCTGCCATCTTTGGCTTAATGTCTGATCTTGGAAGATGGACCCTGAGCAGCAGGGAGATCATTTGTAATCTTCATTATGATGACAGCCACAACTGCTGCAAATGCCCTTCCACAACTGAACATGCTTGCTGAATTCTCTGAAATTTTCCAAAAAAATATTGTATTGGGTACCAATATATGCACAGCATGGCATCAACATATGCACAGCATATTCCCTTCAAGTTTATGACAATGTTCTTAGCAGGTTTAGGCTAGAAATGGGCTGAAGTACTTCAGTTCCTATGGAGATGAGCTTGTCAGCTGCTTCCCCAAAGTTGACACTGAACATTTATGAATATATAATAAACAAATTTATATTAGAGAAGAGAGGAAGGGGGGAAAGGAGGGGAGGAAGGAAGGAAGGAAGGAAGGAAGGAAGGAAGGAAGGAAGGAAAGAGGAAGGGAGGAAGGGAGGAAGAGAGGGAGGAAGGAAGGAAGGGAGGAAGGAAGAGAGGGAGGAAGGGAGGAAGGGAGGAAGGGAGGGAGGAAGGGAGGAAGGAAGGAAGGAAGGGAGGGAGGAAGGGAGGAAGAAAGGAAGGGAGGGAGGGAAGGAGGGAGGAAGAGAGGGAGGGAGGGAGGAAGGAAATTTCTTCTTTTCAAGTTATGACATACTAGGGGCCTGGTGAACAAAATTCATGCACTGGGGGCGGGAGATGTTCCTCAGCCCAGCCTGCCCCCTTCTCACATATTGGGAGCCCTCAGGGGTGTCCTACTGATGGCTTAGGCCTGCTCCCTGCTACACTTGGCTAGCAGGCCTAAGCCGCAGTCTGGCCTCCCTTTGTGAGAGGCAACCAGGCTAATCAGGGGAAGCCACCAGCCCCATCACCCCGCTACTGCAGCCACTGCCAGTCACTGCAGCCACCAAGGTGTTTTCATCAACACGGACTCCAGTCCCTTCACCATGAAGAAATGACAACTTTCTTTAGGCATTTTCAAGATGTGTCTTTCATAGGATATGACATTCTCACCTGAGTATATGTTTCCACTGATTTTTAGAGAATGTAGAAGAGAAGGGAAAAACAGAGAGAAACATCAAAGTGAGAGGAACACTTTGATTGGTTGCCTCCTGCATATGCCCTGACCTGGGCCCCGGCCAGGGAGGAGCCAGCAACCTAGGTACTTGCCCTTGGTCAGAATTAAACCCAGACCTTGCAGTCGGCAGGCTGAGGCATTATGCACTGAGCCAAACCAGCTAGGGCAGGATATGACATTTCTTAGCCCTCCAGCAGTGGACCTTCATTTTTTTTTCTCCAGGGGTGTGATGGAAAAAGCCTAGATCACCTTTAGGGATTCTTATTACCCAAGTTACTAAGAATATTACCAGTGGCATGCAGGGAGCTTAGCCAATGAGTGGTAAGAAAAGGTGTTTCCTCTGTAGTTCACTCTGATCACCAGCTCCACCCCTGCCCCTCCAATCCCAGCTCCATCCCTTCCCAGGCCTGCAACCTCTGCCTAAGGCTGCAGGCCTGGGCAGGGAACTCCCAAACCCCTCCGATTGCCAGCTTCTCAGAACCCAGGCTTCTGCGATCACTGGCTCTGCCCTTGCCCCACTAAGCAGCCTCTGGCCAAGGCTGCAGGCCTGGGCAGGGCACCCCCAGAACCCTGCTTTACCAGCTCCACTGGTGCCCACATCCCTGCAATTTCTGGCCTTGCCCCTGCCCAGGCCTTATGCTTGGGTAGGGTATCCTCATACCCCTCTGATCACCGGTACTGCTCCTTCCCCTTCCGATCACCAGCTCCATCCTTGCCCATGCCTGAGGCTGCTGATGAAGGCCTCTGGCCTGGGCAAGGGACCCCCAGCCCCTCTGATTGCCTGTTCCGCTGGGGCCCCCCACCTTCCCAGACACCTGCCTGGCTAACAGGTCTGACTACTTCAGTGGCAAGGCTGAGCCGGATTGGGTGCTGCCATCTTGTGGCTATGGGGCAGCCATCTTTGTGATGGAGTGACACCTAATTTGCTTATTACCCTTTTATTAGAGAGGATGAGCTAATGAGTTACTTACATATCTATTGTCACTGGAAAAAGGACCATCCCAACCAGACTTCCCCATCCCTGCTATATTCGCTTCCCTGATTTACATCAGCCATGGTTTTTTTTTCTTTCAGGAATCAAGCTCATGTTAATATTATCCCACGAAAAGCATCACTAGAAAATCAAATGCCAGGCATTGCCCAGGGTAGACTTGATCACACAGCTCAGTGGAGAAGGGTTTCAAGTTTTAGTTCGGGGAATTACTTATGCTGTTTTTTCCTCTCATTAATGCAGACATTTAAAAATTAACTGTATCTACAAAATTCACTTTTGTAAAAGAGGCATGCAGAACTTAAGAATTTAGCTGTGATTGCTACTGTAAAAGAATTACTATTGTGTCCAATGTGAAAGATTTGAATTTTCCCCATCTAGTTTATTCATTATTTAGGAAAATTATGATAATCAGGTATTACATACCAGATCACACAAAAGAATGATATAAATGTAAATTTTAAAAAATTATCATATACTCCAGTTTTTCATTCTACCAGATTTAGGTCATAAATATTGATGAGGTTTTATCATCATTTAAACTTTCCAACTAACTATAGACAATTATTTTGAAAATACAGCTCTGCATTCAAGCTACCTTGATACTGCCAGCAAGTCCCCAGCAAAGTGTATCCTTACTGCTTACAAATGCCATCCCGTCACCCCCGTCTCAGCACAAAGAGACTCTGCCTCTCGGAGCCTCCCCACCCTCCCTCGCCCTGGATTTGGGAGCCCTCATATTGCTCCCTTGGGGAGCAGTCCTTCCTCCCAAAAAGCTCATCATAGGGTAGAGAACGTCTCTTTCTGCTGGTGGGCTGTGCACTCAGTGTACAGTGGACAAGTTGCCTCCCTCCTGTGCCCTATGCAGTGAATAAAATAGTGCTCAGCACACCAGTGCTCAGAGAGTGGCTCTGGTAAGTGTTTCCTCCTCCCTGTGCCAGAGGAGTTAGATGCATTCCTCTCAGCTCTACTCATCATCTGCAATAGCAACCTGACATTCACCCCTGGCACCTCCAGACTGTTCTCCACACCACAGCCAGAATATCCTTTAGAGAAGTATGTGGATATCAGAGAACTCCACTGAGTCAAAACGCCATACTTGGGAAGGCCTACCACTCCCTGAGGCCTCGCTCAGGGCTCAGGGCTTAACCAGGCCTCACTCTCAGGGCTCACTTCCCACTGCTCCCACTCTCACAAACATTGGCCTTGCCACTCCATCCTTAGAACAGGTTCCCCAACTTGTTCACCAACCTCCAGCTCAGATTCCCTCTTCTGATTATACTCCAGGCTTTCCTATGCTTGGCTTCAGCATCTGCTCAAATATCTTTCCTCAAGAAAACCTTTCCCTCATTATCTCATCAGAAATAGTCTCTACCACCCTTCCTCTGCTTGCTGGCTACATTTTTCTTCAAGTCACCTACATTATGTGTTTACTTATGTACTAGAGGCCAGAAGAACAAAATTCATGCAAGAGTAGGCTTTCCTTCCTCTGGCACCCAGGACACACGCTTCCCTCGAAGCCCCGCCTTGCCTGGAAGGTTGTCTGGAAGGATGTCCGGAAGGGTGTCTTGTCTAATTAGCATATTATGCTTTTATTATTATAGATTGTCTATGTCACCTCTTAGAATGTAGATTCTATTAGTGAAAGCACTTGATCTCTGTACCTTAGGGCCTACAACAGTACCTGGTCCAGAGTAGATACTCTCTCATATATATAGTAAAATGAATGGATACATGCCCTGCATGCCAAGGTGCCTGACCTGGTTAGCCTTCAGAGTATCACTTCCTCCTGGTTTCCCAGGACTGCGTTCTCCACATCAATTCAATCGCCGTGATGAACTACTGCTTGCCTACACCTGCACATGTGGCGGCTGAGCACTTGGGCCCTTGCTAGTCCTAACTGAGATGTGTTGTAGGTGCAAAGTACACATCAGACTTTGAAAACCTAGTATGAAGAAAAGAGTGTAAAATATCTCATTGAGAATTTTTTGTGGATTGCATGTTAAAATGCTATTTTCTATATATTAGGCAAAATTATTATTAAAATTTGTTTAAACTGGTTTTTTTTTATTTTTAAGTGTGGGAACTAGGGAATTTAAAGTGACACAAAGGCTCGCGTCTGCAGCTTGCCTTACATTTCTGTTGGAGAGTGCAGCTTGAGACCAGGGCCACACTCTAATCAGGAGCTGCCAGGTAAAGTGTAAGGGCGCAGGCTTTACATCAGATAGATAGGCTGCCATTCTGGCCTTTCGGGTCTAAGCTCACGGCCATGAGCAGGATGCTTCGATTCTTTGAGGCCCAATGGCTTGTCTGCTCAGTGTGTGTAATGGAAGTTACTTCCAAGGGCAATTATAAGAAGTAATAAAGGAAATAATAATGACTCATGAAAAGGCTTTATGAGTCCCAAGGCATTCAGAATATACTGCTCTTTTCCCTTCTTCCGTGAGCTCCAGATCTCCACCATCCGGACAGCAAACTTTTTCAGTCAATTCCCCAAGCTCTACACCTTACCAGCACCTACCAGCCAGACTGAGTTTTGTGCTATGGCAAGGATGAAGCATCTGTGTGGTCATTTCACAAACATGTTGGAGTACCAATGCTGCATGAGAAATTCTTGGGGTTGGGGGTGGGGTAAGCTTTAAAAATAAACCCAGGGAAAGTAAGGAAGAGAGGCTCTGAGTGTTTGTAGTGAGGTGGTAGAGCTGACCCTGTGTGCTGTGCACTGGCCACCCTCCTCCAAGCACCAGCTAGAGGCTCCCCTGTGATGCCCTGGCCCTCCCTTCACTGGTAGCCCATCACCAGGCATGGCCCACTCCTCTGGGACTGTGGCATGCTTCTCAAGGACTGTAACTCACGAATTTCAGGAGAGCTAAGTATACGAACAAGCAAAAGCCAGGGTTTCCCAGACTCCTACCTGGAGGTGTTAGGATAAAACCCAGGAGTCTACATTTTTAAAAACTCCACAGGAGATATGATGTATACACTCAGAATGAATGAAGATTCCAGGAAAGGTGCTCACAAATCAGGCAAAATAATTAGCATTTTCATGACCTCCCACAAAAGGGACTCTCTTGGGCAAAGTACAGAGCCTTCTGACCTTCAGTTTCCTTATCTGTAAACTGACACCTATGAAGAGGGGTAGCTATCAGCATCAATGGCATGTGTATGGGAAGCCCTTCCATACCCAATGGACTACATGACGGGCAGCCATTCCATACTGCCGTTAAGAAGCCAAAGAGGAAACAACGGCACCGTGAAGAATTAGAGTTCTACCATCATCGCCTCTTTTCTCTGCCATTTTTTACTTTCCTCCAAATTTCAAGCCCTCCATTTTTTGTCAGTTACTCTAAAGTATTTGGAACAGGTGTTTTAAGTACTGGCCTAGCTGGACATTTCATATTGGTCCAGGAAAGCAATTACCCCTAACATCCAATTGAAATGTCAATATTTTAGTCAAGATGAATGAAGACATTTCTCCTGTGGACACGGTTCTTTTTTTTTTTTTTCAGGCTGTGCATAGTTTTAACTCTGCAGTTGAAATGTGACTCCCACTCCCCCAAGGAAACCTTCATGCACCTTCCCAAATAAATGCACATGGGCTGGAACTGAATTTCTCCACCAGCCACAAGAGAAACGGGCTGCAGAGCGGTCAGAAGCTACCCTGGAATGGTTAATTCAGAATTGTTTGTGCAGTAGACAGACTGAAGTTTTTAACTTCCCTGGATATTTCAGACAGGAGTTTCAGCATCCCTGGCATTTGCTTCATCTTAAGAGTGAGCCTAGAGCCCACCTTCTCTCCCAGCTCCCGGTCCTGGGGCTTGGCCAGGAACCCACAAAGCTTGAGAGAGAAGAGGGGGAGAAAGTTACAGAATGCCTCTGAGATTTATGCAGAGGCCCTTCTCAGCTCTCAGAAATGTCAAAATGATTCCTGAAGAAACAGGTGCCATTTCCATCCAATTATTCCTTTATGATTTTAAATCACAGGGAAGTCGCTCATCCATGTTTACAGCAATTTCTTGAAATGTCTCCTCTCCCTGTTCTCTCATGAATTTCTTCCATATAGTGTAGGTGTCAAAAAAAAAAAAACAACAACACAAAAAACAAGTGCTTTGTTTCTTTCCTAGATCCATTGTCTAGTTAATTATTGGGTAACTATGTGGCCTTGTAAGGAAAAATAAACAAACAACCATGAAACCATCTAATTTTTATGCTGAAAATATAGAGGTGAGAAATCACAACTGTATTATTTTCCCTGGGATGCTAATACAGATGTAACAAATGTGACATGAGTAAAAGTCTATATATATAAAAGGCTACATGCTAAGTAGCCCTCCCACCATCTGACCAGTCACTATGATGCTTACTCACCACCAGGGAGCAAGCTGCCAAGCTGCAGTGACTTGGCAGCAGTGGTTCTCCCCAAAACCAGAGAAGAGGAAGCCCGATTCCTCATGGGGCCTCACAATTCCATCTTTGGCCATGGGTTATGCTGTTGCTGGGGCACTGTCGGCCCCGAATCTGGTTTACTGCACACTTACGGTTTGCATTCCACATCCTGTACCACAGCAACTTTGCAGAGTGCCCTTTCACACTCTGGGACCCCTCAGGGGATGTTGGAGAGCCAATTTTGGCCCGATCCCTGCAGGCCAGACTGAAGGACCCCACCTGCTGAAGGGACCCCACTCGCTCTGCTGCAGCGCCACCCCAGGTGCAGCAGGTTGGCTCCAGGGCATGTCCTGGCCCATCTTGCCCAGTTCTGTCCCACCGGCCACCTTCTAATTAATTCCCTTTCAATGCGCATGAAATCATGCACCAGGTCACTAGTCAATACTATAACCACTGAAGCAGCCAATCAAATACTTCTTCCGTAGCACAAATATCCTGTATTGTGATGGTGACAAGTGCCTGTCAGAAGACTTTAATGCCAATCAAAGCTCTCTGCAGAGCAAGCAGCATGAGGCAACTTGCCAGCAGGCACACCACCTGGCTGGCACAGGTTTTAAATAGCTGGGAAAGCCACAGAGGCTCCTCAATGTTCCGTTGTCTGAAGCTTGGACTCACTATTCTGATTTCCTTGGTTTAATGTCCTTAGGTGACTAGTTTTCATGAACATTCTCACTATTTCATGATATTCTTTCTCTTGATGTTTTATTTTCTTCTATTGCTTTAGTAGAGTGAAGGAGATTTTCTAGAGCTTCAATTTTTTAATTTAATTTATGTTTCTTAGTGGAAAGAGTCCATTTTGGCAGGAGGCCCCAAGGATTGAGGTGAGTTCCCAGGCTAGATTAGGAAAGCTGGCTAGATTTCATTTAATAAGAGCTCAATACCTGAGCTCCACTCCTGTGGCCACTCAAGGGCAATTAAAATGGATTTTAAATGTTGGGCCCATTTTTAGCACTCTGACTTTTGCTTGAAGTTTAAGCAGTTGATATTGATCCAATGAAAAGTGTTTAATATTTTTAAAAGTCAATATTTCTTGGGCCTTAAAGGACAGGGTGGTATACATATAATGAACTAGATGGATACTTAGTTCATTTCCATATAGCTTTACAGCACATAGAAGATAACAACATCTTAGTGTTGGAAATCGCATCAAAGAGAAAACTGTGCATACTCTAATGTCACTTTTTAAAATAATTTCATTTGGACTGAGATATAATTATGATCTTTAAGAGAAAAGGTGATCCTTTTTAGGAATTTTTTTAGTAGGTTGAAGAGTAAGCACAGGGAATAAGTAATGTAGAATTGAGGACCCTCCTATGTCCTCATTAGCCATTCCCTCTCTAATTGGGTAAAAAAAATACATTGGGATGGGTATTAAATTAAGTATGTAAAACACACAGCAAAGGGTTGTGTCTATCCTTACCTGTCTGGTCACACATGGTAAGAGAGTTAAGTACAGCATTCCCTAGTCAGAAGGCATTGATCTCAAATGGCTTCATGTTAGAACTGACAGGTGACACCCAAAAGTAGGTAAGCATCGGGATGATTGGACATAGACAATCTGGAAGCCCCTAAGCCAAAAGAGGAAGGAATTAGAATTAAGATAAAACAAACTAATAATAAGAGGAAATACTGGAATAGAACCAAAGATGTCTTAAAATGTCTATGAAGTTTTTTCTTTCATTCTTGCTTTGATCAATTATCTAATTTTTTCAAACCTTCTTACAGATTATCAATGCTTTTATGTGTGTTTTAATAAATGATTTAGTCAAGAAAATGCAATATTTCTGTTGACTCAGCCTTCAGTTCCTGAGGAGAGAGAGTGAGCCAACTTATCTACTTCCATGACCTATTACCACCTTCTACTGAGGTGGGCATCAACACGTCCTGAGTACCTACACTATGCCAAGAAATTTAAAGACATGAATTCACTTAACTCTCAAAACTATCCTGTAACATAGGTTGGCATCTCCATTTTGAAAGTGAACTGGAGCTGAAGGAGGTTGGGTAGTTTGCTCAAGATCATGCAAGTGGTAAATGGTAGAAATGGGATTTAAACCAGGTCTTTTATAACTCCAAAGTTGTGTTTTTACTACAACCAAGATATAGTCATAACTCCTTAAAATTCTAAAAAGTGTCTGAAAAATATATGTCCTATGGAGCTGACCACATAGAGTGACATACATCTTACAGGAATACTACATGATCCTATGTTGGAAATGTTTCTCATCTTCCTAATGTTTTCAGAAATCTCATCCTTGTACTCCAGACCAAAAAGATCCTATATTCAAGGAAGGAGTAGTTCTTTTAAGTCAGCAGAAGCAAGTACAGTGCTTGTTGTACTTTTCTAAGTTTACTGTTTCTGCTAATTTTCTTTGACTTTATTTTTTTAACAAAAGAGGCATAATGAGCACTACCAAAATCTGAATTCAAAATCATCTCTTTGTTTCTTGTTGATTGCAACTTTTCAAAAATGAAGTAATCCTTTTTTCACTGTAGGAACATATTTGCAAAACCAACTTTAACATCCAAAGACCATATAAACACTGCCTGAGGAAGATTCAGTTTCTATTTTATTTTTCCTTTGAGACCCGTCAAATCCAATATTCTGACCTCCATTACAGATCAACACATCTGACATTATCATTGCCATAAAGATTCCTGGATTACAGACAAAAGGCTACCTGAATACCCACAAGATAGCAATTTTCTTAAATTTGTGAGATAATTTCTAGGCTCTCCCTTGGTACTCATTTGTGTTGTATTTCACACTGGACATCACACTATTAAAATTCAATAAGATACTATTTAACATTCAAGCAATGTCACAGAAGAATGTTTAATAACATCTAAAAATAATCTATATTGATAAAGGAAAATAAGTCTCAAAAGAGTCTTAAGGTTATTAAAGACTATAAATCTCATTAAAAGGATCTGGAAGGATATGAAGTAAGCTATTACTAGTGATTGTCTCTGTTCAAGAAAAATTAGTAGGTTTCTTTTTTATTTTCTGATTATTTTTTATTTAAAGAACATGGAGGGCTCTCAAAATAATAATTATTTATGAATTTAACATATATATTAAATAAATTATATTCCTTAGTACCAAGAAAAATATCATCTTCTTTGGCTGTGAGGTAGGCAAAATGGGTGTTGATAACTCCTTGAACATGTGGAGAAATGTACATTAAGCAATGTGCTACTAGCTCCCAAGTGGAAGAGGACAAAGTGAAAGTTAGGCCTGGTGTTATTTCCATAACTTCTCCATATGTTGATGTGCTTACAACTTTAGGACAGTTGGTTTTCATTACAACTATATGCACCCATTTATTCCAACTTTCTACCAACATGGGAACATTAGATATGACACGACATAAAGTTTCTACCTTTCTATCAATTCTGATACAGTGGTAATGGGAGACATCACTGATCAATAACACCACTCCATCCTACTGGCACAAGACACAACTTCAGAATCCTTCTCAACTTACTTTTCCAGGCAGACACCTGCTGGTTGGGGTTGGCACATCAGAAGCATTTCATCATATGCATCAGTAGGATCACGATGGCCTTTATGGCAGGAATTTGCCATCCCAGTGTATCAAATAATGCATCAACAGCAGTCATATATACATGCACTACTGCCTTCAAATCCATTCTTCTAGCTGCATATGTGTGTTAGACACATGAAAAGTAAGCATAAATCTTACCTTCAAGAGCCTACACTGTATCAGGGAAGAAGACTAGGACTCTAAAAGCCTGTACTGCAGAGGGGAGAATTCTAAGCACCAGACAGCCTCTGCTCAGAGAAAGCCAAAGGAATCTGGGAAAAGGCAAGGTTGCCTCCTGCTAGGGGGTAGACAGATAAAGCATTTGAACTGGGTGCCAAGGTAAGGAGTTTGGGATTTATTTCATGGGCAATGAGGAGTTAATGATGGCTTTGAGAAGATGGACACCAGGATGAAAGTTGTGCAACAGAACACACCTGGCAGTATCACAGAGTGGCCTGAGTGGAAACAGGCCCGGAGGCAAAGGACATCACAAAAGGAGAACAGCACTTCCCAAGCCCAGGTTTGAAGATCCTGGCGCCTCTTTTAGACAGCACAGCTGCAGGAGAAATAACCACCTCTGACCACTGTTAGTACCTGATTCTCTCTCCTGCATTCAGACTCCGCATTGACCTGACCTGGAGGGATCCGGCTGCCACTTAAGGGAAGATAAAATATGGCCAACTCAGTAATGGAAACCAGGCGCTCCAACGCAGCTTGCTTCCTTGGCTGCAGGCCAAATACATCAAGGATTCTCTCTGCTTTACCTGGGTGGGAGCCCAATTTACCTGCCAGCTGGCTCAGGGCTTCCCCATCCTTACAGAACTGGAAAGGAGGAGAAGGAAGAGGAGAAACAGGAGGAGGAGGAAGTCAGGGCAAGTCTAAGTGCTCCACTATAGAGACCTCAGGAAGAGATTGCAGATTCCAGAGAATTGGCAACTAGCATTTACTAAACACTTTCTGTGGATTAGCACTTTATAGGTGCTATCTCAATCCTCAAAACAACATTGTGGGGGGAATATCTTATAACCTACATTACAAGTAAAGAAACCCAACCTCAGAATCAGTGCCACTGACTAGAACCAACTGAAAATTTTTCGATGCGCAGAGGAGAGAAGCTGTTAGCCCACGATACTAAATCCAAGTGCCAAGTGGGTGAGCTGGGTCTTATCTCAGGTCTTCCATGTTTCCCCGCTGCACAGCTCAGCCTGTCAACACCAAACATCTGCACTTGCTGGGGCTAAGGTTACAATCAGGAGAGAGGGCAGGGGTGGGCACCATCTCTCATTAACCTGTTTTCACTCATTCCCTTAGCCCGTCTCTATAATGATTTGGATTTTTTTGGGTTTTTCTGAACAATGTTTTTATTTCCAAAGAGCTTCCCAGCGCAGCATCAAAATGACTTGTCAAGCTCTGCTCCCATGTCAGCTGCTTGACACAGTAGAACAGCCCTGCTCTCCCCTGGAAAGTCTTTTCAGGCGGCTGGTGCTTACCTCTCTCGTCTACATTTCTGACACGAGTGTGACAGCTGTGTGCACCACTCGATTTCTTTTCTGTGCTTTACTTTCCACTCCACCAAACTACATTTCATGAATCCACTTCTTGGTGTGTGCAGTAAAGCCCTCCAAGGAAGCTCTGGCAGCACAGGCTTATCACTGTTATTTATTGCTTGTCTCCTCCATCCTGCATATGGTAAGGGATATACCATCATTGCTGGAATGTTATTGCTGCATCCCAGGTCTCTGAGGAAGCAGCAGACAATGGGCAGGGGAATGGTAATGCAAGCTAGGGAAATAAATAAGTCAGGGAGTGGGCCAGTTGGAAACCCAGAAGCCCAAACAACAGGCCATCAACCATCCCATACAGACAGCATTGCCTTTTTGTTGTTACCGTGGCTAATTCCATCCTATCCTAGTTGCCTCTAACCTTGGGGATTACAGTGCTCCTGCCTGGCAACTCTTACATTTACTCAAGCTTGGAAGATAATTCCCTGTAAGGTCTGTAAGGGGGACTTTTTGATGAAAGGCTATCAGGTCAGAATAAAAGGGCATTTCATGCTTAACCACAGGATGCCTTGTTAGTGGCTGGGATCCTCAATCCCATAATGCAACAATGTCTTTTTGTTTTTCTCCAAAATGGAATTATCTTCATTGATTCTTTACTAACTTAGCAAAGTAATTCAAGCCCATTATAAAAATTTCAGAATTATATACATCCTCTCTGTTTCATAAAATAACTTCAGTTATCACTGAGATAAGTATTCTTAGCAATATGTTATGAATATAAAGTATATTTTTAACTCAAAGTACTATAATTTGCTTTCATGTATTTGACTCTATATCAAGGTTATAGCTCATGTCAAAACAGTGGTCTTTCAGTTAGAGATAACCGAGTAAAGACATTTTGATTCCACTTTTCTCCCTCTAAACTCATCCAAAACAACTTAAAAAAATAAAAATGGAAGGGAAGTATAGCCCTACAGTAATGATCGAGGTAAATATACAAAATTCAAAACCACAGGCCATGAACCACAAACCACAAACTCTAGGATATGCTTTGAAACCTGGCCCCAAATGTGAAAAGCCATGAGGGCTACACATAACCTCCAGAGAAATTAGGCAGGAGTGAGAATTCCTGCAATATGCTAATAACTCAGGTCTGAAAGGTCAACACAAGAATTCATGGATAGAAACAATGAGGTCTAGGGACACAGGCAGGCCACAGAAGTGAGGGCAGTCCCTAAAGAGTCCCACCCTTCTACAGAGAAGGAGGGTTCAGCAGGTAGAGCTCAAGAAGGTATATGACATTTTTATTGTTGAAAACCCAGGCTTAGAAACAAGGTGGTTTGAGGACCTGGTGTGTCCACTTTGTACTTACTATCTCAGTTCAGT
Source organism: Murina feae (assembly GCA_004026665.1). Lineage (NCBI taxonomy): Eukaryota > Metazoa > Chordata > Mammalia > Chiroptera > Vespertilionidae > Murina > Murina feae. The sequence continues at coordinate 2,088 of PVJC01005170.1, read as the reverse complement.
TACAAATAGCATCTCCTTTCACTATGGAGTGAATGGTCATTTGAACAATAAATTCCATGGTCTCTCTACTTATTGCTGAGAGAACTGATGGAGATGATGTGGGGTAAGCAGGGGAGAAACAACATTAGCCCCTGGATTACAAACAAAGAATTTTGTACTCTGAGCCCCAGTAATACTAAAAACAGTGAAGCTCAAAGAGAGACATCACTTGGCAGAGGAAACTCAGTGGTGAACCCCAAATCAAAGGGGCTGCAATTATCCATCTCATTCATTACCACACATTCTTATATATAAGCAAATTGGTTTTATATGAATTTCTAATTTACACAATTACTTTGTTGAATTATTTGCTTATTAGTAATAACTGGAAAGGACTTAACATGAAACAAATCCTATATAATAAAAGCCTAATATGTTAAGTGTCTGGTCATCTGGTCGGCCATTCAACCAATCAAAGCATAATATGTTAAGGATGCTCAACAGCTCACTATGACATTAACTGACCACCAGGGGGAAGACACTCCAATGAGTAGGTTAGCTTGCTGCTGGGATCCAGCTGATTGGTACTGAGTGAGAGGAGCTGAACATACCCTGGAGCCCTCCCGCGGTCCCTCCCTGGCTATCCAATCTCCCCTGTCCTTCCCTGGCCCTGATAATTCCCAGTGGGATCCCTCTTCCTGGCCTGTACCCTCTCACAATCCAGGACACCTCAGGGGATGTTGGAGAGCAGGTTTCATCCTGACAGCAGAACGACCAGTTACTATGATGCTCACTGACCACCATGGGGCAGAAGCTCAATGCAGGAGTTGCCCCCTGGTGATCAGTACGCTCCCACAGGGGTAGCGCTGCTCAGCCAGAAGCCGGGCTCATGGCTGGCGAGCACAGCGGTGTTGGTGGGAGTCTCTCCTGCCTCTGCAGCAGTGCTAAGGATGTCCGACTGACGGCTTAGGCCCGCTCCCTGCGAGCCTAAGTCAGCAGTTGGACATCCCCCTGAGGGCTCCCAGACTCCAAGAAGGTGCAGGCTGGGCTGAGGGATCCCCCCACTTCCCACCACCTCCCCCCCGTCGCTGAGTGCACAAATTTCATGCCTCTAGTCTAATCTAATAAAAGAGTAATATTGAAATTGACCGTTTCTACAGGACGCCTAAGCCACGTCCACCAGCCAATCAGAGCGGCTGTATGCAAATTAACCCAGCCAAGATGGAGGCCAGCAGTCACGAAGCTGGAGTAAACAGGAGGCTTCCGTTGCACCAGGAGTAAACTATCTGCTGCCAGCTGGGTCTCTCTGTGCTCCAGGCAGCAACATACTTAAAACATTGTCGCAATTATAGAAGCTTCGGAGACAGGGCCTGGGCCCGACTACTAAGGCAACATTCTTTCAATTATAGAAGCCATAAGCTGAAGCAGACAGGAGGTTTCGTTACCATCCTAGGCCTCAGCTTAAAGGAACAGTATCAATTATAGAAGATAAATAAACTCCAGAAACCTGCTTCCGGCTAACCTTGCTGGGACATTGGGTCAATGGGAGCTATGGGCAGCCTGAAAGCCTGAAAACAGCCCTCAGTCCATCACCCAGGCTGGCCAGGTACACCAGTAGGGACCCAAAACCTGAAGGGACTGTGGGCAGCCTGAAAGCCTGAAAATGGCCCTCAGCCACACCCAGGCTGGCCACACCCCAATGGGGTGAGGGACACCACTGGGGAGCTTGGCCAGCCTGCAAACAGCCATCAGCCCCTCATCCAGGCTGGCCAGGCATGCCAGCAGGTGGACATCCCCTGAAGGGTCCCAGACTGGGAGAGGGCGCAGGCCAGGCTGAGGGACGTCCTGAGTGCACAAATTTTTGTGCCCCGGGCCCCTAGTGTATAAATAATTGGTGGGGAGGTTGTAAAGAGGATGAAGGAAAAAAATATATACACCAAGAAATATATATTAAGAAGAATTGGCCTCCCAAAGAAATTTCCAACAACATGATATCTACTCAAAGAAGAAATATGCTTCAATTATCTATTGCTTTATAACAAAGTACCTTGAAAGTTAGTGGCTTAAAATGTATTTTCTTACAAATGTGTAATTTGGACAGGACTTGGG
>PVJC01005169.1:0-60210 GCA_004026665.1 Murina feae | reverse complement strand
CCCCCCCCCCCCCCCCCCCCCCGCTGACTCTTACCTGCTCCCCGGCCCGCCACCTTGCTTTCCCACTTCCTGGTGCCCTGGTGCCACTTCCAACTGCCAGCATAGGCAGGCAGTTGCAACAGAACCCTTTGATTTGTTCTAGTTCCGTGGCTGTTGGCCTCCATCTTGGCTGGGTTAATTTGCATACAGCCGCTCTGATTGGCTGTTGGCCTCCATCTTGGCTGGGTTAATTTGCATACAGCCACTCTGATTGGCTGGTGGTAATGGTCACATTTGCATGTTTCTCTTTTATTATAGAAGATACACACACACACACACACACACACTAGTAGCCCGTTGCAGGAAGATTCCTGCAAGAATAGGGCTTCCTGAGCCAGAGCAAAGCAGAGAAGGGAGCGAAGCCTGCTTCGGCTCCTGTCTCTGCCACCTCGGCTCCCTCCCGTCTCTGTCGCCTCGGCTCCGTTCCCTTCTCCCTCCCTTCTTCACCATCTCCACTGCCTCAGCTCTGTTCCCTTCTCTACCGCTTGGCTCCCTTCTGCAGCACTTGGCTTCCTTCTATGCTGTCTTTAGTCCTTGCTCTCCTGTGTATGCAAATTAACTGCCATCTTTGATGGGTTAATTTGCATACAGTCACTCTGATTGGCTAGTGGGCATGGCTTGCCTGGTGGTTGTGGCTTGGGTGTCTCAGAGTGATGGTTAATTTGCATATTACTCTTTTATTAGAGTATATAAATAGATATAGATATATATAGATATATATAGATATATACATTCACATGTAAATTCAGTGATTTCATAGATTTCTTTGAAGCCTATTTATGCATATATAGACATTTGGGGCCCTTGGGGCCCAATTATATGTCATATAAAGTGTTTTCCATGTAGTATGTTATTGATCCACCATCTGATGGGTTGGGCTTTGTAGTATGTTGTTTCCTCTGCCCTCAGAAAGCCTTATGGATTTTCAAATGTACTCTTATGACTAACTAAATGTGAGACCCTGATGTAGCCTGGAAGCCCCGAGTCTTGCAAATCTGGTCAAACTAAGACCTAACTCTAGTTACATGGCCTGTGATGGTGTAAAGCTTTTCCTACATGTTCCTAGGGCACTGTCCTCACCTTTCTCTCTGGTCTCTGCTGGCCCCTTGCATGCTGTTTCTGTTGTGCTCTGTGACACTCCATATATAGAGAGAACTTGGCCCCCTTGCTGGTTTTCACAAGAAATATACATTGCGCATTCTGTGACTTTGGTGAAGTGTCACATTGTGAAGCACGATTTTCCACCATCCTGATTGCTTCATCTTTCCCTCTTCCTCTGTGCCATGTCAAAATAAATAAATAAATAAAATTCTCCCTTTGCTGCATGTGGGCCTCAGGCATATACAGGGCTGCCAGTGTATCACTTTCTATCCCACTCACTCATCAAGAATGAGTATGTGTGTGTTTTTCCAGACAAATACAATTCCTTTCCTAAGAGAAATTTGGTGAAAAAAATTTCTCCCTCTAATTGCAAATGAATTAATGTCATATGTGATGAAGATACCTTATTCTATGTTCATATTGCCCTAGCACATGACAGATGTGGATCCACTGGATGACCAAGAGAGAGAGGGACAGAGGGAGAAAGGGAGGAAGGAGGAAAGAACCCCCCAAGCTTGTTCTGGATTGAGACCATGATTGCATTAGCCAGCTTAGAGGTTGTTCTGTAACTGTCCTCTTTCATTTCTCATTCACTTGTAGTATCTCAGTGATTTTCCCCCTGAGTTAATTTTAGCCCTCTCACTAGAGTCAGACTGTGGTTCTTCCCCCTTTTTTCTTGCCTCATGAAATAAGAGAAGTTCACAACACACTTCATACTCCCCTCTCAGGTAGTGGACTCAGGGGGCACTCGAGAAGCTGGAAGGAAGCAGGTTGCCTTCATTCTCTCTTCCCCTGTTACCATCCCCTTCCCTCAGCCAGGCAAATATCAATTTATGTGCTTTATTTCTCTGGACATTGTTTGTCCCTCCAACAGTTTTTATTTTTAGAATAGTCATCTCTGAGGTTCCTGTAAATGGTAATCTTCCTAGTGTGGCTTCTCCCTTTTAGAAAGAATTTACTGGACCTGGGAGTGAGCTTGCTTCAGTTCAGAATAGGGTTCCTCCCCCCTCCTTTTTTTTTAGTTCTCTTCATGGGCTTCCAAGAGAGATTAGGGTGGATCCTTAATGACTGGTTACCCTATGTCATATTGGGATGGTGCCAGTTGAGAAAGTGCTGTGAATTAGAGAAAAAGGAAGAAGAAAGCTAGAAGTCACAGGCAACTTCCTGCTCTTGAGGAGGAAGGAGCTCGATTTCAGCTTTACACAATTACCCTTCCTCTGCCTCAGCCCCTGGGGGAGGAGAGGGTGCACAAGGAAATGAGAAGGGCCTTTCCCTGCTGAAGTGGGATTGACACATTTGGACAGCCAAGACTGCATGGAGTGGCCAGACTGCTGGCCTGTAATTCAATCACACAGGAGACTTATATTGCACGCAGTCTATGTGCTGTGTGTGGGAATAAGAGGGACAGTCACTTTTCATTTCTGTAAATCAAGTACTGAAGTTAATGTGAATCGCATGGTTTGAAGTCAGAACTATTCTGGAGGTGAATTGGTGAACTGGTCTCTTTGAATATGTGTAGGGCTGAGGACACCCCAGCAGCTGACTACATTACAGAAGTCAAGAGGAAAGGCTGACTCCCAAGGTTGAAATATCTGAAAGTGAATCCTCAAGACCTTTGGACGATATTAGTGGGAAGATGCCCGGTTTAGTTTCTATTTACGTCAAGTTCTACATGAGATGATAAAGGTCAAGTGGAAAGAAGACTCTGTCCTTGTCTCCAAGGGCACCTTAGTCTGGAAAGATAGACAGAAGCAGATGGATAATTAAAGTAAATGATGAGCCCTGGCCGATGGCTCCATTGGTTGGAGCATTATCCCATACACCAAAAGTTTGTAGGTTTGATCCCTGGTCAGGTGCTTACAGGTGGCAACTGATCAATGCTTCTCTCTCACATTGATGTTTCCTCTCTCTCTCTCTCTCTCTCTCTCTCTCTTTTTCTTCTCTCTTTTTCTCTACCTCTCTCTCTCACTTCTTATCTCTAAAAACCAATGAAAACATATCCTTGGGTGAGGATTAAAAAACCCACACACAAAAAAAAGTATATGATGAAATATGAATTTCCAGCAGTTGAAGAATTCAGTAAGTTTTCTTGGTGGACTAGCATTAAAATTATATATGAGATAATGTTATATTGAACACAGGATAATCATTATATGCACATATGATAATAGAAAAGCATCACCCTTCTAAGTCAAATCCTTCAATATGTCCCCACTACCTTCAGGATAAAACTGGACTCCTTCAGGTTAAAATTCATGACTCTGTTATTTGGCCCTGCTGCCTACATCTGCAAAAAAATCTCCTTCCACTTGTCCTCTGACCCATGTCATACCCACCCCAAACTTCTCCAGAGCCCCCAGAAGTAATTCTTCTTCCCTATTAACATTATCAAGGAAAACATGAAATGAGGTGACACAGAGGAGCTGAATTATATTTGCACTTCCCTGGTCTTATAAATAACTAGAGGCCTGGTGCATGACATTTGTACACTTGGGGGGGGTCCCCTCAGCCTGGCCTGTGCCCTCTCGCAGTTCAGGACCCCTCAGGAAATCCCTCTAGGTAGGAGAGGCTCCTGCCACCACTGCTGTGTTTGCCAGCTGCAAGCCCAACTTCTGGCTGAGTGGCGCTCCCCGTGGGAACGCACTAGCCACCAGGGGCAGCTCCCGCACTGAGGTCTGCCCCCTGGTGATGAGTGTGGATAACAGCAACTGGTCGTTCTGCTGTATAGTCAATTTGCATATTAGCCTTTTATTATATAGGATGTCTTCAGGCCTTACCCCACCCTACACTGGCCTCCTTCATTTATAACACTCTGGACTTAAAACATCCCTAAATTGGAGAAATTTTGAGACTAAGTACTTTTTAAAGTGTATCTTCCTTTTTTCTTGAGCTTTGTTTTGCAATGATGTGTCTCTCTGCAGCTTACATTCAGCTAGAATTAGAAATAGACATGGGTTTTCTCCTTGACTGGCTAGACAATCAAAGACAAATGGGCCAGCTTTGAGGATCTGGATGACGTTTGCACACATTTAAAACCACATTCTGCTTCATGTAAGCCTTTTGGACAGACAGGTGCAACTGTGGTAAGGGGAACCACACCACAAACTGTAAGGAGAGTAGGAAGATGATCACTCATTAAGATGCTAAATTACAGACTTACATTAAGTTTTAGGTTCCATGCCAACATTGCAAACCCTCTGTTAATTCTAATGCTTTGCCAGGGAAAACCCCTCCTTTGCCTTTCATAATCACCTGAGCCCCCTCATGCACCATGTATTTGAGCCGATCGATACTTGACACATCACACCACTGAACCTAAAGTGAACGTGGAAAAAAACCATAATGCCGCTGTCATTTTAACACTGGGGATTTAGTCAAACTGCAACACCCAGAGATAAATCTAGAATTTGAGTCAGAGACACTGATCCTCTTGTGTTTCTATCACTAGTCCCAAGCAAACTATCCAACCAAAAAGAGGTTAACCAGTCAGCTACACAATTCCCTTGGTTTGGGGATAAGCCTACTTTGATTCAGAAGAGATACATTAATGAGAAGTTCTTGATTTCTTTGGAAGCCCTGTTCAAGGGATTCCAGGAGAAATTCGAGTTGACCCTTACAGACTGGATGTTGGTGTGGTACCAACTAAAAGGGTTCCCCCAATGGCACTATAGACGTAACACTGTGAAGACAATTACAGTGTCCTGGACTCCTGCCAGGAAGTCACGAATCCAGGTTACATATTTGTGTGGATATTCTACTGAGCCGCTTGGGAGTGGAGGTGGCAAATTAGATGATCAGCAAACGGCTTGCACAGCTTGTCCCGTTTCTCTATAGGGCCTCACTTTTGCAGCAGGGGGAAATCAAGTTTGGGGGCAATAGTTAAATCACTTGGAATGTTAGTGGAGAGGCTGCCACCAGACCTCATCTCCATGCAGTTTCCTGCCTCTCTGATAAATATAGGGTGTTCCTCCAAATTGTATACACCTCTAACAGCTGGTAGCTCGATTGATGTCCTTTTCAGATTTAACCCATTGGAATTAATAATTATTCAAATTGTGTATACATTTTTGGGGATACCCTGTAAATATTGAAAAAGTGTGTAAAATAATCTCTATTTAAATGTAAACTAATGATCAGTACCTCTATGGAGCCCACATAGGTCTCGATGCCATCAGGAATCTGGATCATGTATGGAGCCTCCTTGGGTGCCAGCAAACTACAAGCAATGGTGCCACATGCATTGAGGGAATTACTACATTAATTCACCCCTTTGGAGAGAGGCCAATCAGTGAAAAAGTCAAGTGTTAGAAGGCCTTAAAGATTAGGTTTGATGATTTTCAAGTCCCCACTAACAGGAACCAGTTTGAGGTTTAAAGAGGAAGGAGGGGAGAGGAAAGAGAAGACACACATCTTAGATAACCTTGTGAATGTCTTATAGACAACAATCTTGTTCACTTAGCAATTTCAATATTAGAAAGCAAATGGGACCGAAGAGGGGCCTGAGAACTATATGTTCTTCCCTCCTAAGAGAACAGAGGTTCTACAGACCAATCTGTGCTCAGACTCCATGATCAGTGCAGGCAAGTGTTAAGATTAGGTTGAGCAGTATTTTCAAAGCAACTACAAATGATTAAGCTGGTAAACAGAGAAGAAGAATCAGTTACTCCTCAAGTGTCCTCTATGATATTATTTAATATCTCCAAAAGATTAGAGCAATTTTAATACTATTTTATTTCTAGTGAATTCCTACTCATCCATCAAAAGCCACATAGATACCATTATCACTGACCAAGAAAGTATTCCCTAATCTCCTCCAGTTTATAGAATTAGTCTGCATTTTCCACATGCAGGTATTGTCACTCTTACCACTCTGAATTGTCCAGTGTTCATTTGCAGGTCTGTCTCCCCTACTAAATAGGGAGCTCCTTGATTACAGTCATTGTCTTCATTTATCTCTGGGTTCTTGTTTTAACCTAAAGTTTGGACACTTTAATTATTTTGTGTTTATCTACTTAATAAAGGAATACACTAATCATAAGTACACTATTTATTCTATAACTTTTGGTGGCCACAACTAAACATTCTGGTTTTGTTTCCAGCTGTGCAAGTCATGGACTAGTTACTCTAATATAGTTAAATTATTTCATAGATGAGATCATTGAATTTAAATAATCCTTCCAAAACTGTGAAACTTGATAAATGGGCATTTTTTGGTAAGTTTATGACAAACTCACTTGGTAAAAAAACTTAGTCTGCACTGACATGAGTCTGTTTACAGTTTTTAGTTATCCCATTTACTATGAAATTTATATCATACCACCATAAAATATTAATGCATTTGACTGTTGGGTACTTCCCCTTTTCTGAAATAGGAAAAATTTAATATTCCTTAGTATATCTTGTCCTAAGAATTTCAGATAAGGTGCTATGTGGACTTGTACAGCATAATTTCCTTAAAAGAACTTGTATCATTAGTAAGTGTCCTTATTCTGTTAGCGCTCATTTCAGCAAAGCAAAATCAACTATCATGTTCAATTGGTGTTAGTCATTTGAATTGTTTGTGTTATTTTGTTTGCATTAACAGTCGATGTATTTTGGGTATGAATGTGTTAGAAGTTATATACATTTACTATAATTACTAATTTTATATTTATACTATTAGGTACTATTGTAATAAAAGTAACCTAAGTAAATAAAAAAATTGAGTAAATCCACGAAAAATTGTAGAGCTAAAATTAACTTTAAAAATCCCTTATGTGGCCGTAGGGAAACAGCCTAAATAATTTTGTGTATAAGTATGTACACAAAAATGTACAGGTAGCACTAGATATACACATAAATACACAATGCACGCTATCATAACCATGGGCACTGTCCACATTCAGATTAGTCTTCGTCTTCTCTTGACAACCCTACTTGTTTTTCTCTTTTACCAAAAGCATACTAAGTTTACCTAAGTTAAATGTTTTATTATAAGACACTCAGCTAGGAAACCTTGTCTGTACCTACAGTCACAGCAATGACTGATTCATTCACTCAACTTGTGCTGAGTCCACCCCCACCACTTCAGTGACCACATACCTACCAAGGCTTTGGAGGAACTAACAGAATCAACCCTTTGATTTGGAATGAACAAAGTCGAGTCACAATCAGACCACTTGCATAGTCACGCTCAGCCAGAAGGGTGGACATTTAACAACATTTGTGGGACAGCCTAGAATAGGAATTGGATGCAAGGCACAGAAGGAAAAAAATGTATGAGGTAGGCAGGCTGTAAGAAAGAAAACAATGAGGGGGATGAGGAATGGCAAATTGAAACTATTTTCAGTTATCAGAGTGAAACAGGCAGTGTGGGACTGTGCTAGAAAAACAGGCAGTCGTGGAATATGTCCTTTAATACCAGCTACCTATTGCCACAATTTGGGACTATGGAACAGTGTGGCTACATCTTTTGTTGTTTTTTTTTAAAATATACTTTATTGATTTTTTACAGACAGGAGGGGAGAGAGACAGTTAGAAACATAGATGAGAGACAAACATTGATCAGCTGCCTCCTGCACACCCTCTACCAGGGATGTGCCCGTAACATGCCCTTGACCAGAATCGAACCTGGGACCTTTCGGTCCGCAGGCCAATGCTCTATCCACTGAGCCAAACCAGTTAGGGCTACATCTTTTGTTTTTACTTTTTAGGGGGGAGGGGGGACAGGCTTTTATGCGAATTCTCCTGAGTTTCTAAATTGGCAACTAATTCAATGAAAAAAAAAATAGGATGAATCAAGTAAGATACAGCTGTGGGCCAGATTTGTTCTTCAGACCATCAGTTTGTATCCCGAGTTAGAGACTGATGGCACTCATTAGCATCCTGGACAAAGTTGTCACACATAGTCCCCCTTCCTAACTTTGGATGAAAGGAGATAGAAACTCCTCTCTTGTGGTAAATCATATTATTTTCATCTGAGGTGATAGCTTTGGCTGTGGCCCAGATGTTCACTTCTGGAAACCAGAAATCTGTTCCTGTCCTCATTCCTGTTTTGGGCTAATTGGGTTAGAAATTAAACTGGATTGGAATAAACTGAAATGGATACTCAAGGACCAATCTAGGGTTTATAAACTCTTTTTTCCCCCCAAAGTGAATCCTAAACTGAAATTCATTCTCTTTCCAGTTCCTTTTTCTAGAGTTTTCAGAATTAATATAAAGTACGGAATGTTCAACACTATATGTGTCATGTTGAATAATGCCACCCCAATCAATTTAATAAATTAAAAATAATTTTAAATTGATATTACACAAAACCATATATAAAATCATAGACTATACCCTGTCCAAAAAGGAGAGAGCAGGGAAAAAGAGAGACAGGGAAAAGAGCCAGAGAAGGAAAGAAAGGACAATGGGCAGGATAATGGTAAAGGTTATAAAACGAAAACACATACAGATGCAGGTGAGCACAGCCGCTCTCTGCATCAGATAGTAAGAGATTCCTGGGACTCCAATTACATGCCTCCAGTTCTAGGCTCTGTAGTTCACGAATTAGAAATTGATATGCAAAATGACTACCTTTGAGAAGTTGAGCTTGTGGTTCACTGTAACTGCATTATACTATATTTTCTAGCCAGACTTTAAAGGAAATCCCTATTCAAGTATAAGAGTCAGTAAAAACATCCAATAAAAATGAACAAATTAAAAACAGTTTAATTTTAAGAGGCAATAGGATTGAAAACAAGACTGTACCAACATAAACAATGATTAAAGATAGTGTCTGCTTATCTAAATATCTCCGGCAAAGAAACTCAACAAACCCGGGTTGAATAACATTGATCTGCTTGACTTAATTGCCTATATCATGCTTTTTTCTAAATAAAAGCCTTGAAAAAAAATCAATAGGTTGGCTGAACACATCAAAGCAAAATTATTTTACATGTCAAGTTTGCCTATCAGATTATAATATTTCTGTCACTAATTATCAAATTAAAAACTTCCTATTTCTGGAGGCAAAGCCTGAAACTCCCAAACCCAAGGAGTTAGGAAACTATTTTTTTTTTTTTAAGAGTTGAGAAACATTTACCACAGTCTACAAAGACATAGACTTGACCACAAATTTTCTTGTTTTCTCTAATACTCTGCTAATGGGGAGAAAAACAATTTTTTTAAAAAACCCAAATTTATCAAGTGCAAGAATTTTTATCTTTCTATAAATACATATAATCAAATGATTGAAGGAAATGTCCAGATATTCTTATAATAGTCACAAACAAAATTTCATTTGAAATTTATAAGTAATTGAAAATGGAGTGTTTTGTTTGTGTTACTATTGGGATAAGTCAGGCAATACTTTCTTCTCCCATTTACTATGTATAGACCTATTTTATAGAACCTACAAAAAAATAGAATATATTTAGGAATCAAGAGACATGACAACTTCTGAACATTAAAAGACGGCTTCCAAGTGGTCATTTGTTTGATCATTTCTTAAAATTTTTATTGGACATTTATTATAGACTAGAGGCCTGGTGCACAAAATTCATGCATGGGGATTGGCAGTGGAAGAGTGCTCAGCCCAGCCTGCACCCTTTCTGATCCAGGACATCCCTCTTGTAATCTGGGACCACTGGCTCCTAACCACTCACCTGCCTGCCTGCCTCATTGCCCCTAACAACTCACCTGCCTGCCTCATTGCCTCTAAACACTCTGCGTGCCTGCCTGATGCCCCTAAATGCTCTCCTGCCTGCCTGATTACCCCTAACCACCTCTGCCTCATCCCCCACCACCGTAGCTTCATCCAGAAGGATATCTGCAATGATGTCTGGAAGGTCATTCATCCATCTAGTCTAATTAGAATATTATGCTTTTATTATTATAGATTTTCCTTCAGCAAGTTCATAGCTTCTATCTTTAATTTTCTGAAATTGGCAACAATTCCCTCAAAATATGTGTGTGTGTATGTGTGTGTTTTATCAATGAACATACTTGATAGTTACTATAAAGTAGCTATTTTAAGAAGATTTGCAGATAACTCCTTGCAGCAATAAGGGACTGTATTAATTTATAGTAGTTTAGTATTCAAGATCATTTGCAGAAAAAGGAAGAACTGGCTAACAATTTTTTTTCTGTAAGCACACAATTAGCCTAATATCATAGGCTAATATAGCCTAATATCAAAATATAGCCTAATATCAAAATATCCAGTTGTAAAACCAAATAATATGTGGATTTTATATTTCTGTGGACTTAGGAATATGGATCACAGATGTTGTCTGGAATGAACTAAAACTCAAAGAAATGTTATTTGAGAGATAATAAGCTCTAAATATTAGATAAAGTACTTAAGATTTTTTACCATAATATCATATTTAACTAAATTCTTATTTCTTTTTTTTTTTTTCCTTAAAAAATAATACTATGTACTGATGGTGGAAATGCAGATTGGTACAGCCACTAGAGGAAACTATTGAGTTTTCTAAAAAAATTAAAAATGATACTCTTTTGATACAGCAATTTCACTTCTAGGTATATATCCAAAGAAACCCAAAATACTAATCTGAAAGAATATATTCACCCCTATGACCATTGCAGCATTATTTACAACTAGAGATCCGGTGCACAAAGTTCATGCATGGGAAGGGGGTCAGTTCCTCAGCCCGGCCTGCATCCTCTCCAATCCTGGACCCCTGGCTCCTAACCGCCCACCTATCTGCCTGTCTGATAATCCCTAAATGCCTCTTCCTACTGGACTAATGCCCCTAACTGTTCCCCTGCTGGTCTGATCACCTCTAACTGCCCTCCCCTGCTGGCCTGATCACCCCTAACCAGCACCGCCCTGCTGTGTGGGTCCTGGGTATGGGTATCCAGCTCCCTCTTCCCTCCTGTCAGAGTCTGGGATGCATCACAGGATCCAGAGTGAAGATCCTGCCCACTCACACAAGGCTTGAAATTACGTGAAACCCAGACCCGGCCAGCCCTACCACCACTGGGCGAGACCCAGACCTGGCTGGCCCCACCTCCATCAAGCCCCACCAGCATGTCATGTCCCCAGCCAATGCTGGGCAGGGATTCAGCCTCCTGCTGGTCAGGCATTACGGTATGAGGGCATGACAACCATTTTCATATTAGCCTTCTATTAGTATAGATAGCCAAGCTACAGAAGCAACCCAAGTGCTCATCAATAGGCAAGTGGATAAAAAAAGCTGTGGTACAATGGAATGTTATCCAGCCATAAAAAAAGAACAAAATCTTACCATTTGCAACAGTATAGGTGAACCTAGAAGGTATTATGCTAAGTGAAGTAAGTCAATCAGAGAAAGAAAAATACCACTGGATATTACTAGTACTTATATGTAGAATCTATGAACAATATAAAACAACAAACAAAACAGAAATAGAATCATAGATATGGAGAACAGACTGCAGACAGAAGGGGGGTTTGGAGGACTGAGTGAAAAAGGTGTGAGCAGTGCAGGTTAGGAGTTACAAAATAGTCATGGGGATATAAAGTACAACAAAGAGAATATAGTCAGTAATATTACAATAACTACGTATGGTGCCAGGTAGGTACTGAAAATATCAGAGTGAACACTGTAAAGTATGTAACTATCTAACCACTATGCTGTATAAGTAAAACTAATACAAAATAATATTTAATGTAAACTGTAATTGGAAAAAAAAATTAAGTGCCACGTATGCTAAAGTCAATTTTGCCAGCTGGAAGGATCTCAGATGTTTGTAAATTCTCATGTGCTGATTTTTTACTTTCAACAAGCAAATTTTCAGTCTTCTGTAGAAAAACATTACTTTGCCAAGTAGCATTTGGAGAGACTGCCATCAGAATTATGATTTGTTTTATTATTTTATGTTCTATGTCCATGGGTAAAACAAGCTCCAGATTGTTAGAAAGATTAAGATTTTTAGTTCAATTGAATTTGGAACAAATTTTGGATATTTACTACAGCCTAAATTTTTGTAAGTTCATGGAAACATATATTTCTATAAAGAAGTTTTATTGTAATTCAGATTGAAGAATTAATATTTTCATGGCCATTCAATTCTTCATAGAGAGTCATATTTTAATGGATAATAAAATCTACTTGTGATACAAAACAAAATAAAATAAAGTGAATTATTTGCATTAGAATATCACTAGAAAATCCACAACTCCTGGCTTGAGAGAGAGTGGCCTTTCATGCCTAGAAATTGACTTTGGAAACTTCCAACAGCCTGACACTAAGTTGAAACCTTGTAATGTTCTCAGGGAATTTTAGCAAACAGCTGCGAAAAAGATGTGAGCAGCTGAGTGCTTGAACATTTGTTAATAACAAACAAATGGGTACATTAAGAAAGGCAAGATAATTTCCCAAGTGCTTCAATATGGAAGGTTCTAAAATTATTTGAACTAATTCTTTACCTTGTTGTTTGCCAATAAGCATTTTGGTACACCTGAAATTATAGGAAATTTTCACTGAAAAGAAGGACAAATCAATCAATTCTCTAGGTAATTCTGGTGTGCTGAAATGGAAATATTTAAATTTCCAGCTACTGTACCAACATACCAGTGTGGTAAAAATAGTCATCCAAATTATAGGAAGTCTATTACATTTTTCTCAAGAGGAAATGGTACATCATAACTGGCTGAAACCTCTGGATAATTCTTAATTAGAAAGGTTCCTGCCGATGTTAGTACAATCAGGGTACTGTTTGCTATTACTTTCCAAATATAAGAATTTATTTCCCCATAAAGGTAGAGCCACTGGGGTCTCCTATCTAATCTATTAAAAGCGTAATATTGAAATTGACCATTTCTTCAGGACGCCTAAGCCAAGCGCACCAGCCAATCAGAGCGGCTGTATGCAAATTAACCCAGCCAAGATGGAGGTCAGCACTCAGGGAGCTGCTAGAGTAAACAGGCAGCTTCAGTTGCAGCAGGAATAAAACTGTTTGCTAGCTGGGCTTCTCCCAGTTCCAGGCAACAACATATTTGCAACACTGTCTCAATTATAGAAACCTTGAATCGAAGCAAACAGCAGTCCTGCCTGTGACTACTAAGGCAACATTGTCTCAATTATAGAAGCCTTGAGCTGAAGCAGACAGGAGGCTTCCTTACCTGCCTAGGCCTCGGCTTAAAGGAACAGTGTATCAATTATAGAAGATAAATAAACCCCAGAAACCTGCTTCCAGCCAGCCTTACTGGGACATTGGGTCAATGGGAGCTGTGGGCAGCCTGAAAGCCTGAAAACAGCCCTCAGTCCTTCACTCATGCTGGCCACACCCCAATGGGGTGAGGGACTCCATTGGGGGACTTGGCAAGCCTGCAAAGAGCTATCAGTCCCTCACCCAGGCTGGCCAGGTACCCCAGTAGGGGCCCCAAACCTGAAGGGACTGTGGGCAGCCTGAAAACAGCCCTCAGCCCATCACCCAGGTTGGCCACACCCCAATGGGGTGAGGGTCCACACTGGGGGGCTTGGCCAGCCTGCAAACAGCCATCAGCCCCTCACCCAGACTGACCAGGCATGCCAGCAGGTGGACATCCCCAGAGGGGTCCCAGACTGCGAGAGGGCACAGATCGGGCTGAGGGACCTCCCGAGTGCACAAATTTTTGTGCAGCAGGCCCCTAGCACCATATAAAAGTAGACTAACTAAAGTGTGAGGACATCTTAGGACAAAAATTATATTTGAATTAGGCAAGTTTTGTGTCCTCCATTTAATACCAGACCCAGTTTTTCATTTGAACCAAAGATTTCTTACAGTTTTATGGTCACAGAGGAGTGACTTTTGTCTTAATTTAGGTCTATGTTTCCTGGGTGGACAGCGGTCTCTGAGCACTCACTTGGATTCTACACACAGACTAGCTGGCACTGAAATCTCCTTTCTGGGCACACAATCATACCGTATAGATGACAAGTCCTGCATCTGCTTAGAAAGCCATCCTAATGGGCTTTCCCAATAGCTCTAGGACTTCACTTCTCTTCCTGAATCATCTTGTCTTTTCAGATCATATGG
Source organism: Murina feae (assembly GCA_004026665.1). Taxonomy (NCBI): domain Eukaryota; kingdom Metazoa; phylum Chordata; class Mammalia; order Chiroptera; family Vespertilionidae; genus Murina; species Murina feae. The sequence goes on along the minus strand of PVJC01005169.1, from coordinate 46,080 downwards.
ACCAATTTAAGTTTCAAACTTTGATTCAACAGACATTCATTGTGAATCTTCTATACCAGGGATTACATTCAACATATTAAGCTGAATAAAAGCCTGGCATTTGTACTGACAGTCTGAGGGGAAGTGCCATGAAAACACCACACTGTGAGTGCTATAATAGCTGACAGAAGGGAGTGAAGGGGAGAACCAGACACACATACGGATGATGTCACTTACTAGCTTCCTGCCTGGCAAAGGTAATACAATTTCCCTGAACTCCGTTACTTCCTCCTTTGTTGGTAAAACTAGAATAATCACATTACATGCCTCGGGGGATTACTATGAGTATAAAAAGAAATATCGAAAGAAACCTGTTATTATGGTGCTTATGTGTCATGAATGGTCAACTACTCTTACTATATTTGTGTAATACTTGTGATTTACCCAAGTCCATTTGTATATTAGAGAAATGTAAAGCTGATAGAACTGCAGATATAGTTCAAGAATTCACACCTATACCAGTCGCAAGATCCCTAACTTACACATGCAAAGTCGCTTTTGCCATATAAGGTAACTGGACTAGTACATAGGATATATAAGAGGCCACTATTCAGTCTACACAAAGTCACCCAAATTCAGTTGGTCAAAATATATCCCAGGTGCTTCTAAACCATTGCCCTCCTAGCTGAATACACACAACCAATGTGAGGTCTTTAGATATTACATCCCCACCCTCTCAGCTTCATGAGATTTTGTTGGGTTTCTCCATCATAATGACATCATCCTTCTGCAAAGTATCATCACAGAACTTGCTGCTCTAAACGGACTTCAAATTTCATCCAGTCTAGCACCATTTGAATACTTATTTATTTTGGCCTTCAAGTCTATATGGAGAGGGAGAGTGAAGTACTTGAATTTACTTCTCAATTTCTCACTCAATTTGTTTTTCTCACTTGCCATTGATTTCCTGGCAACTCATTCTACCTATGGTTTTTCTTTCTTCAGCAAGGACTATGCCTAGAAAATTTTCAGCTTGATGTATTAAGTGTTCAACATCTTAATCAGAGCAACAGACATAAATTTCCAACTATAATTAGAATAGATAAAATTTGAAGTTCCTTTAGGTCCTCAGATTCTATGATTCTGTTAAGGTTTTCTCAAAATAATATTGATGACAACTCTAATCTATAATAATAAAAGCATAATATGCTAATTAGACCAGACATCCTTCCAGACAACCTTCTGGACGAAGCCGCTGCAGCAGGGGCCGAGGCAGAAGCGGCCGTCACGGTGGCGGGGGACAAGCCCCTTGCATGAATTTTGTGCATAGAGCCTCTAGTGTCATATAACGTTGCATTATTTTTCACTAGAAATGATTTCATGCTAAAGAAATCACGGTATTACTGCTCAGGATTGAACTGAATTTGCTGGAAATTTTCAAACCTAAATCACACTAGAGGGCCCCACTACATGGATTCGTGTATCAGTGGGGTCCCTAGGCCTGGCCTACAGGGAATGGGCTGAAACCAGCTCTCTGACATTCTCCAAGGGGTCCCAGTTGCAAGAGGGCACAGGCCAGGCCAAAGAACCCCACCAGTGCATGATCGGGGCCAGGGAGGCACCGCAGGAGGGCTCCAGGGCGTGTCTGGCCCATCTCACCCAGTCCCAATCGGCAGGAACACAGCAGCAAACTAACCCACCAGTCAGAGCATCTGCCCCTTGGTGGTCAGTGCACATCATAGCAACTGGTCAAACGGTCAAACAGTCAGACACAGCATATTAGGCTTTTATTATATAGGACTAGAAGCCTGGTGCACAAAATTTGTTCATGGAGAAGTGGGGGGGGCAGGCCCTCAGCCCGACCTACACCCTCTCACAATCCAGGACCCCTCTGGGCATGTCCGACTGCCAGTTTAGGCCCTACAGAATTGAGCCTAAACTGGCAGTCAGACATTCCTCTCATAATTTGGGACCACTGGCTCCTAACTGCTAGCCTGCCTGCCTGCCTGATGGCCCCTAACTGCCTCTACCTGCCTGCCTCATAGCCCCTATCCACTCTGTATGCCTTCCGGATGCCCTTAACTGTTTGCCTGCCTGCCTGATCACCCCTAACCACTCACTTGCCTGCCTGATCACTCTTAATTACTCACCTGCTTGCCTGATTGCCCCTAACTGCCTCTGCCTCTGCCCCCACCATGTGGCTTCGTCTGGAAGATGTCTGGAATGATGTCCGGAAGGTCATTTGGCTATCTGGTCTAATTTGCATATTACATTTTTATTATTATAGTTTCTAATTTTCAATGATACATATGTTTGGGTAGCAGAAGTGTGGTAGAAAGAGCTATGATTTAAAGTCACATGAATCTGGATTTAAATTTCAGGAAAGCAACCAAGTTATAGGCAAGTATTTTAATTTCTCCAAACCTTTACTTTCTTATTAGAAAAATACACACATGTAAATGCTGAGGGGATTAGATGAGAAAATGGTGTAAAGCAACTAGAAATAGTTGGCACATACTAGACCCTCAATAGACATGAATCCCACTTCTTCAACTGTGTTTATCTTCTCCTACATGCCATCAACTGAGCTTGGCTCCAACACTTTATTCCCTCCTTTCCACATGCTCCACCATTTAAAGGATAAAAGCAAAATGGCCCTAGTTTGACACTCAAGATCCTTGTTAAACTGGGTCCATAATAAGAAATAATGATTAGCAAATATATTAATGATTAGCAGATTTATAGTTACAAAGGACAATTATTCATTGAGTAAGGCTCTATGTTTACTGATGGCTGCTGTGACATAAAATTATAAACTGTAATGAGGAAAAGACCAGTGATGGTCATACATGCTTGGCATATTCCGGCAGGCAATAGTGACTGTTACAATCAATAAGTTCTTAGGTCAAAGATACGCTCCATTGTTGAAATAGCAAACTATCACATTAAAAGTTAATTAAAACATTAAAATCCATTCCTTTTGAATAGTTATTATAAATAAATTTATTACAATTTTCAGATACACCATTATCAAGTTTTCTTTGTTTCATTATTCACGACTGGAATAAATTAGCCAAAAATAGACTTAAAAACATGAGTTTATCTTTTCAGTTTCTTATTTATTTAATATTTCTAAAATATTTTGTGGTTTATATGGGGAGAGAGATTGTGTTATCATGTGTTAAAAGTAGACTTGCTCTACATTGAGCCTGAACAAGTAGGTTGTTGAAGAGGAAGTGGAGTTTGAGGTCATCATGTCACCCAGATACAAGGCATGTATACTGTTTTAATATTTCTCCAGTTTAGGTCTGTCTCCTTAAATTCTATCTTTATAGCATCTTATCTGGAACTGCTAGCAAAGGTTATAAACTCAGCAGTGATACAAAAAAGTTAACTTTCCAAAACTCACTCTTTTGGCTTTTTCTTATTGTTTTTCTCTATGAAATTGAGAAAATTCCCCTTATTCCAGAGACACATTTATTTGGAATACAGTATAAAGTTCACACACACAAAACAGGAAACATTCAGAGCTTCCTTATGTAACAAAATATTAGTGCATTGAATATACTATTGTTAATGGACATGGAACCAAGGGTATGGAGTCTTCATTAATGTAGGATCTGGTAGTTAAAATTTATTTCACCTGTGTATTCACTTATTACCCCTTCTAAATTTATTATGATTCTCAAGATCTAAATGAAATTTCAGCCCATGACACTGATAGGATAATTTTATTCATAAAGAAATCCGTAATAAATAAAATTCAAAGCCAGAAGTTTGACAGGTTTTATCGGCAGAGGGAATATAAACTCATTGAAACCTTAGGGCAAGCCGAGTAAATTTATGAGCCTTAAATTCATCTCAGTTCAGAAAAGAGCACTAGGAATATGTTGCTACTTATATTGTGATTGCTTGTCAAGACCAAATGGTTTTTCTTAGTTGCTAGTGAATTCCTATGGCATATATCTAGTATGGATATTAATTTATTGCATACCTTCTCATGGAGATGGTAGCCATAAACTACTATGAAGTGTGGCTTAATGCTCTCAGTATTTTTAATTTTTTGAGGAACCTAAAAAATTAGCTACACCAATTTGAGTCACCGACAATGCATGAGGGTTCCCTTTCTCCATAACCTTGTCAACACCTACTATTTGTTGACTTTTTGAAAACAGCCATTCTAACTGATGTGAGGTGGAATGTCGTTCTCTGTGTTATAAACATGAACTAATATAATACTGTATGCCAACTATATTTTAAATAAATAAATATAAAGTAAAACTTCCTGGTTGCTACACTTAACATTTAAGAAAAAAGTGTCATTATCAACATTACGAATGAAACCTTATGCATTGTATTGTCACAAAATTGCTTACCAAAGTCTAGTCTCCTTCCATCACCTATATTTGGCCCCTTTTACCATCTTCATCATTCCCTTACCCTTCTTCTTTGGCTAACACCACACTGTTGTCTGTGTCTATGAGTTTATTTGTTATAAATTAAAAGGCAACAAATGAACAAATAAAAGAAACAAACTGTTAGTTCTTTTAATTAAAAATATCCTAGACATTTACCTTCCAGGGCACTGGTCTCCTGTAACCAAATCACTTCGCAACCTGTGAAAGCTGGCAAGGCCTTCCCTCTCCCCTCTGTACCTTGAGGGTCTTTGGTTAGACCCTGATTCAGTCTAGACAAGGCTTTTCTGGCAGTATTCTGCTCAGCTGCACATGTGTCAACTGTCCTAAAAAGGTAATCTCAATCCAGTTTCAGAGGGAGAAGCAAATTTAGAATCATGATTCATCTGCAGTGATTTTTAAAAATATTTTAGGATAAATGTTAGAATCTAATTATAAAACAACACAAGGGAGACATTTCTCTACTCGGACCTTTTCCTGTGTGTCCCATCTGCAAATTTATTATACAGTATGATTTCCTGAAAGGAGGTTGTGATCTCCCAATTTTAAAACAAAACATAGGTGACCTTCACATCTAATCATTCTTTTCTAGAGCTAAATTGAGAGCCCAAATGTTATGAAAAATAAAACCCTTGGGGAAGAACTGCACTTCTTTGCACCTCACCAGTATTACTTGGGAGTGTTTCAAATTATTTTGAAGAAAATTCTGCCTTGCCTAGGGCTGGAGTGAGAGTGGGAAGTGAAGGGAGTGGATCAATACCCAAGAATCCCAACTTTACCTGAAGTGCCTGGTGATTAGAGGAAATGGCTTATCAGTTCCTTTTACAATCAGGAAAAGAAATGATTTGCATAATCAATGAATGCCTGGCAAAGCCTGTCAACTGTGGTCCAAAGATGTATGTCTTCACTACCATCAGACACATGAATCAGAGGGAACCTAAATTCACCATGCAGTGCATCACCCCAGGAAAAGGCATCATAATGGTGATTGGATATGGTTAGGTACACAAACGCTGGTTTTACATTTATTATCTGGACAGCTTAATAGTTTCCTTAAGAGAAAGTTCAAATCTATTGTGACTCAGTGGCAAAGGTGGCAGAAGGAGTGGAAGGACACAGACATAAATACTCTGACAATGATGTGTGCAAGCATGTCAGCTGCTGAAGACTCTGGGATGTTCAAACAGCTACTATGAAGTGAAGAAGGAGAGAGTGTTTTCCTGGTTAGTGCTGTTGAGGGAGAAGGTTGAAAAAGAGCACATAGAAAGTGGGAAATAAGCCCAGCAGAGCTTACATAAGTCCCCCCTTTCATCCTGCAGTTATTTCTGGACTAGAATGTTTAAATAAGAACAAGAGGGATCGTGCCTCAGGATTTCAGTGCTGGGACAGAGAACCTTTTAGCAGAGGCAGGGTGGAATTGCAGAGGCAATCACATTCCAAGGAAAGGTCCTCAACCAGAGAGGTTTGGCTCAGAGGACAGTGGCCAGGCTGCTGGAGTCCGAAGATGGCCACCTTCTAACCAGGAAAATCTGTTTATAGGTCCTTGAACTCTTTGCATCCCTGTGGCCTGGCATGGCCAGGGAATTGCATCGCAGTGTGCACGAGCCATCCTGGGCTGAGCATTTTTCTTCTAAGCAATTTAAATAGACCCCATGGTATTTACTGAGACTCTGGGGGCCACATAAAACACAGGCGGCTTTCCCCTCTGGGTTCAGACCTTATTGAGAAATATATCATTGGAAATGAGATAACCCGAGATCCAAATGCCAGCTTTTACTGATGGAGTTGAGTTAGAATACAGCTCGGATTTGCAAACACTAACTTTTCTCTCTGGATGAAACCCTCCCACCCAGCGAGGTCAGGGAGGGAGACAGCGCAGGCCTCTGAGTCAGGCAAACTACTCAGCACCTGTGTGTAGAGGCGAGTGTACTCGGGACTAAGAGAATGCAGAGCCCTAGGCCTGGTCCCTGCTCTCCAACTCACTCAATTGTTCAGCAGGAGGGGGAGGGGTATGGAAAGGAAGAAGAGAATGGGGGGGGGTGTGAAGAGAAGGAGGGGGAAGAAATGAAAGGGGAAGGGGGAAAAGGGAGTGGAGGAAAAAAGGAGAGAATGGCACAAGTGTTTTTCTAACACTTTTCTTAAGGAAATGTTTTTCTCTATAGAAATATAAAACGTGTTCTATTGTCTGTAATGGACTTTAAATGGTCCATCCTGGATGCTGTGATAGATTTGTTTATTTTAATCCACATGCTAGGTGTAGGGTTAGTTAACCTAAGCAGAAATATACACTTCAGCATGGCCAGAGCCACTCGAATCTCTCCCCTGGGAAAGTTATAAATTAGTAGTTATTGAGAATGCCCATCCAACCTCTTAATTATAAACACAGAACCCACGGCCTCACTAGATGTAATTCTGACTTGCTCAGGGTCGGAGTTAGCTAACTGCAGAACCGGGACCAGAATCCTGGGCTCCTTCTCAGTGGGCCAGTGGCCTCCTTTCAAGGAACTACATTTACTTTAGTGTTGAAGTATTACTAGTTAACATTTCTAGGGTGCTTATTGCATAACAAGCACTGCCCCAAATGCATGCATTATCCCATTTAATCCTCACCATCACAGTGAGATTGGTCATATTATTATCCCCATTTAACAGATGAGAAACTTATACCAAGAAAGGGACTTATGGAAGGTCACTCAGTGAGTGAGTGTCAGAGCAAGGACTCAGACCCAGACACTGGAGTGCAGAGTGCAGCCTTCCTCACAAAGTCAGGGTGAGACAGTCCTTTCCGGAAGAGCTTGCCTAACCCTTCCATCCCCCCCACAAGGGAAATGGGTCCAAGAGCAGAGGAAGTGTGACTGCACTCACTTTATGAATGCAGCTGATCTAGCCCAACGATTTTTCCTGATTTTATTGGGTATTTCTAGAAGAAATGGATCCATTTGTCTCCTGCTCTTATTAGTATACAGAGCTGCATATGATAAGTGCTCAATAAATAACACAACACAACTCTAGCTTGTCACACTATTAATGATGAATATCAGACTACTTGTTTGGTTCAGTTAACATGCTGTTTCATCATTGATATGATTTTCAATTAAAAACTCATTACTTAACTACAGAGAAAATAAGGAAGACCAATTGCCAAAATCAGTGAAAAGCAGACCAGCCACTTCTCCTCCTCCTCCTCCTCCTCCTCCTCCTCCTCTTTCTTCTTCTTACCTGATTGACCATTAACCTCTGTGCTCACATCTACTTTAGAGAAAAAGACATCTTTATTTCTGAAAAAATCTGGGGAAAATCCTAGCTGGTCTGGTCATTCACTGAAAAATGTATCTCTCTTTCTCATTGATAAAGTTGCATCAGCTAACGTGATTTGGGGATGTGGGAAACTGTGTGACACAGGATAAAGCAGAGCAGGGATAGCATGGCCCAGCATCAGTATTCAGATAGTTAAAATGCTTGTAAATGAGTTATTCAATGTTCTCAGGGTAATTTCTTCCCATTTACTTTACTTCTGAATAAGGAGCTGCTTCTTATCTTTCTGGTGGGTACTATCTCCAAAATGACCTGATCAATTACTGCATATTATCTTGTTATAATAGCTCCTTTTTGTGGTAAAACTGTGTCCACAAAGGAACAAATCAATGAATAAAATCCTTTGGATCAAACTTCTGTGCTACAGGATGAGCTCACAGAGTAAGGAGACCTGGGTCAGAGCCTCAGCTCTACCATCAGCCACTGGATGACTCAGCACAGTCACTTCCCCTCCCAGGGCCTCAATTTTCACACAAGAGAAGATGTGAGCTAGATGATCCCTCAGATATCTTATAACTGTCTTTTGAGAGGCAAAGAATTATGGGAAGGGTCCCTAAATTCAAGACAGGCCAGTACTACTGAGTACTAACACTTGAGTAGACACACATAAAATACACATAAAATTTGCCTCTGGTTTTCTGTATACAAAGTCTTTCTTTCAATTTTATCACTTCATTAAATTGATAAAACATAGTTAAACACAGAAGTTATAATGAATAATATATGCCTTCAGTATTTTAACTTAATACATACAAATGCTCATTTGTTTCCCAATCCTTTCATAGGGTCAAAACATTTCCTTCACTTTGGAGTCCCCCATTAGGAACACTATGATTTCTAGCTTTGATTTACTTGAAGGAAGCAAGAACTTAAAATCTTTGAAAAACAATGTTATTTTAAAAATCCCCCTAGAGTTCTAATATTTTTGTACCATTTTATGATCATCCTCTCATCCACACCTACCTTATGACAGTATTTTTTAGTTGCTTACCTTTATCAAAACTGCAAATAATTCATTTTCCACAAGAATAAACACTGATTTTGCCTTTGTATTTCATTGATTTAGTTAAAATTTAATTATGTTATGAAATTGCAATACTATGTATAATTGGCATGAAGAAGTCTGAATTTTGTGTTTTTTTAATCCTCACCCAATGATATGTTTGTTTGTTTAATTATTTTACAGAGAGACAAAGAAAGAGAAACATCAGTGCGAGAGAGAAACATCCATCTGTTGTCTCCTGTATGTGCCCAGACGGGATGGAATTGAACCCACAACCCTTTGGTGTACTAGACAACAATACTCCAACCACCTGAGCCACCCGGCCAAGGTGGCATGAACAGGTTTGGTCACAAATATGATGATGCCGGTAAGTACAGAACTCAGATGAAGGGCATGAATAGAACAGAGTCAGGAAGACTAGATTTTAATGATAGCATGCATAAAAGTGTATTGGAAGGATGAGATGTCACACAAAATTGAAGGAAAAGCTATATAACCAATTCTCAGAGAGCTAGGAACTAGGGAAGCACTAGATATCCTGGCAGCAGGTAATAACAGGCAATCTCTTCAGGGTGTCATCACTGGATAAGTCGGTTTCAACTGTTTTTTTATCTTTGTGTTATTCTGATCCAGATCTGAATCTGCAGGAAGGAATCTGACTGGCCTATGGAACATATGAACTCTCTCAACCAGGGAACCCCACACACTGTAAAGGACCGTCCCTCACAACTGCATGTCCTGAGGAGGGGCCGTTCCCCAGGCACCCTGAGGTGCTAAGGAGGGGATGCACAGTGGGCCTAGGTCTATAGAATGGGCAAGAAACAACATTAGCCATGGGAGATTCGGAGCCCTTGAAGTGAGTCCTGCTTCTGGCTAGAAGAAGGTGAAAGGCGGTCAAAATACAAGGAAACGTTCAGCAGCTGACTAACTCTCAGCTGCTTTATGCATTGGCATCTATCTTCCCAGCAGCTCTCAAGGCTACTGCCTTCTGAAGCTCTGAGTGAAGTGTACCCATTTCCTTGACCACCTACTTCGTTCCCATGAGAGTCAGTGTAGGATCTGGATCTGGGTCTAGCTTGTCACTTAGCTGTGTGATCTTGGGTGAAGCATTGCTTTTACAGACCCCATCTTCCAGATGTAATGTTTTGTCATTTCCGTATCTTCCTTCCTCCATACACTTGACTATAACTCAGTAAAGCAGATATATCTCTATAGCATTGGTTTTATTTTGAATGTCAATAAAAATTACAGTGCAAATTGTACTTTGGTTTGAATGGAACTGTATAAATATGTAAATACAGTCGAGATAAATTAATATACCAAGAAAAAGCATTAAAACACATGCTGCCATTCATTTGCACCATAATGACATCTCATTGCCAGTATTTTGGTTTGTTTTCAGTTCTGCTAGCCTTTGTTTGCTTCCTTTCATGGATGATTTGAATAAAATTCTCCTGGATTGTTCTAAGGGCAGGAGATAACTTGGTTTCTTTCAGAAAGCCCATCTAGATGATCTTATGCATTGTGGGATATCCCTCAGAACTTAGACCCTACCCCAGATAAAGATGAGGAAACTCTGAATGAAGGTCAGACTTTTACTGGCTGGCAGGATGGGAGCTCAGGATTGAAATTAGATTCAGTCATAGACAGAAATATTACTTGTGCACCTGAGATTATGGGCTGTGAGATTTATCTTACAGAGATTTGAACTTTATTTAGTAGATGATAGGAAGCTAAGTAAGGCAAGTGACATGTCCAGTATTTATTTTAGAAAAGTCACTTTGGCAGCAGTGTAGAAGATAAATTAAAAGTGAGAGAAACTCGCAGAGGGGAGAGCAGTCAGGAGGTGAGCCAGGGGGTTGAGCCAACCGGCTGGGTTGGAGGGAATGCAGGGGAGGAAAGCTAACTTACTTTTCACTGGGACATGTAGCTAGATTACATTTCCCAGCCTTTCTTGCTGTGGATCAATGTTACTGAATTTGGACCAGGGCAATGTAGGCAGAAGTAAGGTACACCATGTGCAGCCTCCCTAATGAACCTCCATGGGCCCTGTCTTCCTCAGTCCACCATCCAGATGTGCACACCAGGGTGACCTGGCAACCATGTGTTGATGGTGGAGCCTCCATGGACCAGGTACCTGAATGGCTGCATGGAGAACACACAAACACACATAACCCTCAACATGTGAGCAAGACATACATTTCAATTTTGTAAAATGTCCAAGTTCGTCTGTTAGTGCAGCTGGTGTCATCTTCATTCAGATGATTGCCGAACCTGTCTGGTTAGAGCAGGGCTCATTCTCTGAATGCACTGCTGTGAACCCACTCTGCCCTCATTAGAGGAAAAACAGGGAAGTATGAAGAATAAAATACATGTTGCATATCATCTCACCCACCAGGGATAAGCAGTCTTAGCAATCTGGTATATTTCCTCTCGCTTTCTATTTTCTCTAATAAAAAGGGTATATAGTCTGTTTGGGTATTAAATTTCTCATTTAGTGACTTATTTATTCACTAGACATTTATTGTGTGCTGTGTTCCAGGCACTGTGCTCAATGCTAGAGATAAAAGAATAGACACGACACAGTTTCTGTTCGCAAGGGAAGTACAAACTAGTGGAGGACAAAGATGCCTAAACAGACAATGACTAAGATAATGACAAATTGTGTCAGCAGATGGACAGAGAAGGGAGTTAAGGAAGCAAAAAGGAAGGGTCCCTAACATAGTAAGAAAAGACACAGTTATTGAGGGCTTGCTATGTGTCAGAGACTGTTCTAATCACCTTTCACATATAAACCAATTTCTCATGACAGTCCTATAAGAAGAATATCACTGTATCTCAATGTTATAGGTGAGGAAACTAAACCATAAAAAGATTAAGTAACCTGCCCCTTGTCCGGTCTCACAGCTACTTGGTATGAAGGAGGATTTGGCAGTGTGTGTGTGTGTATGTGTGTTTGTGTGTGTGCTTGGGCATGTGTGCATGCATGTTGACTGGGCTCCCTAGAAGAGTTTCAAAGAGGGGTTGGGAAAGCTTTAAGTGGGGTCAACAGGACATTTGGCCATAATCTCTGGATCTCACTATATTCCTGCTGGGCTCCTAGTATAAGAACCTGATGTGACGATGTCGTTAGGCTCATTTGAGCAAGTAAGGCTCTAGAGGGAGTCAGGTTATAAATTCTGCATAGAAGAAGGAAAGCTGTTGATCAGCTGTTTTTCTTTTGAAATCATATTGACCTCTCTTGCTAGTAAATGTGGCTCAAGTGCTGATCCATAATCTGAGATTTCTAACCCCTCCTCCCAGGAGCCTGGGGCTGGTGAAAATCAAACAGGAGTGAGAGGAGAAAGACCTCCTTCCTTTACAATGACGACACCTCAAAGCTCTATCACATCCAGAGGGTCATGCATTTTCAGTGACCCAAAGCCTTAAAAGTTAAGTAAGGAATAAGGTGCCTATAATGTCATTGATGAGTTAGGGGAAGTGGTGATGCTGTGGAGAGGCTGAGTTCTCAGCACAAATCTGTGAACAAACCTGGCTGAACCCATCCTTTAATCAAGTATGAGCTAGGCTTACAACCTTCCTGTCTTCATCTACCAGGCATGAGGACAAACGATCTTGAAAAAGCATGCACCAAGGCAGCCTTTTCTTCCTTTCCTTTCTTATTGCTAAGTCCCAGCCCAGTAGCACCTCGCAGAGTTGGAGGAAAACAGAGGAAGCAGATAAAGGAACACGCGCCTGACTGAGGTTAGCAGTGTGGAGAAAGCATTGTCATTATCACCCCGATTTTTTAAATATATTTTATTGATTTTTTTGCAGAGAGAAAGGGAGAGCGATAGAGAGTTAGAAACATCGATGAGAGAGAAACATCAACCAGCTGCCTCCTGCACACCTCCTATTGGGGATGTGCCCACAACCAAGGTACATGCCCTTGACCGGAATTGAACCTGGAACCTTTCAGTCTGCAGGCTAACGCTCTACCTACTGAGCCAAACCGGTCAGGGCCACCCTGATTTTTTTTATTGAAGCATGCAAGGCCTTTCATGATCCAGGGCCTGTCTGCCTTTCCAAACCCTCCATTCCCATTCTCTCTTACCCCTGTCCCATGCCATACAGGTGTACTTGCTAACCACCTGGTGGCTATTTCAGATTCCATTCTGCTCCTCAAACGGGCCAGCATCCCCTGCTTTGGGGCCCTGGCTCTGACCACTGCCTGGCATGGTCTTCCCCAGTTTTTTTTTATATGGCCCCTTCATAGAGCTTGCCCCTCTGTCCCGCCCTGAATACTCAAGGACATATCCTATTTTACTAATTTACTTCTTTCTCTGTCTCTCTCTTGAATGTACACTCTATGATGGCAGAGGTATCACTATGTTATACTTAACTCTATCCCTAGTGCTAGCATGGTACCTTCCACATAGTAGATACTCAGTAAATATTTTTAAATGAATAAACTAATAACAGACACCACACTAGGTAACAGTCAATTTATAGGTTAAATAATTCTGAAAAATTTGGGGGAGCTCTTTGGTTTGCCATGACATACAAAGGGAAACATCTGATTGATTTTTAACGTTTTAGTTTGACAACAAGTCTTATCAAATAAAACCAGGACTATACACCCTCATTTAAACAGGTGACGTGCATCACCTTTTGTTAGCACAATTGCTGTCAGACATGGTAAATAAAACAGCTGTGACTCCTATAAGACCAGCTCCTCTAATTGATGGAAACAAAATTTGCCATTTTAATCGATCTGGAGGCTGAGTGTGTACAGAAAACCTAAATTTACTTCTAGCCTTGACCTAAACTCATCTGTTTGCTGTTTGCCTGGTACAATTGAAAGTACCATTCTCACTGCCAGCCTGCCCCGTAATGACTTATAATACTTGCTGTTCCCAATGTTGTCAGAACTATGTCCCCAAAATAATATGCAAACAGTAACGTCTGCCAAAATCAGTAATCATGCAGGTTTAGCAGCCTAGAAGGTCAGCATATATTATAGAGCAGACAGCTTGGGCTGATTAGAAACCTCAAACACTGATAGCAACTTGAATGTCTATTATTGTTTAAAACAAACAAATAAACAGAAACAACTCAACAGCTACTTCTCCTGTGATTTATTCCTTGAGGATACGGTCAGAAAGATGATTGCACCAGATTGTCCATAATCACAGGCTTGCGGCATCAAGCGCTTGCCTATTGTACTTGGACCTTTTATCAGGAAGCATCAGGGAACACAAAGGTTGTGTGGGAGACAGGAAAGGCAGAAGAAGTAGAGCAATTATTCCTTTGAGGTCTGAGAACAGATGATAAAGCCAAGTCAGGGATGACTGTGTAGACAGAGAACCCGAGTTTGAATCTGGGGAGGATTATCTCTTATTCACCCAGGGGACCCAAGGTGGTTTCCCTGACCCCTCCCAGCCTCAATTTTCCATCTATAAAAATAAGAAAAAGAACATTTACCTCACGGGTTGTTGTGAGGATTAAATAACATAATGAATGTTTAACCCCTTTTAAACTAAAATTTACTGTGGAAATTCTAGGTATAAATTACATGCCTAAGCCTTTTTAATTTTTTAAGTGGATTTGGAAAGTAGTAGACACTTCTGGACATTCTTTGTAATGCCCTGAATGCTGGGAAGACAATAAGATGGGAAAAGTTCCGGCATCCAAAAGACCAGGGTTTGAATCCTATCTCCTGTACTTCTTAATGAGGTAACACCAGTTGAAAAGGAATGCTAAAAGTGGTCCCTTTAAGGGTCATTACAACATTAAATGAAATAAATGAGTTAAGCTACACAATAGTGATATTATCTGTTCTCAGCAGGAGAAAAGTAGTTTCATGAATTATGGTAGTCTTTCATGCACAGAATCATGAATTTCCTGAATTTTATGCAGGAAATTATATGATCATAAGCATGAATATTCCCATAGGATTTAGGATCACTTCTAGTGAAATTTAAGATCTGTCTATATGATGGAAGTTTCACTACCCACAGCCATCAAGCTTAAATCTACTTTTCTGCCAGCCGTAATGACCCAAGCAAAATTTATTTTTTTGTCTTTATGGAAAGGCAGAACCTTTTGTGTCATCTGTCATCTGTGTGGTCTTTACAGTCCCCCATACATTGAACACAAGAGTGGAAACCTGGCTGAAGGTCCTTTTTCAAAGGGGTAACATAGTCACCCATTTTGAAGCACGCAACTTATTCAAGTAGTTCAGACCCTCTTGCTTTATTTACAATGTCAGGCAGCTATTAAATTTCACTCTGCAATAGGACTCATGTCTCTTTCCCCAAGGACTGATGTATGAGAAATTTTCTTCCCTTCCTGGGAATTGTGCTGGCTTTGTGATTAAATTTTCTGCTGGTAAATGAGGAAATTAAGAAGACATGAGGTGATTTCAAAAGTACATGTTCCCCATTCTTTTTGGCAGGGCCTAGGGAGTGGGGGAGCGGGGGGTGGGGAGAACAACTTGATTATTTTGTATTTTATTCTATTAAGAGAAAAATTAGTGCTCTCTAGAAGCATACACATTTTGAAAAAAAATTCAAGTTATAGTAATTCAAGTGATTTAAGTAATCAGGAGCTTGGTTTTGTCAACAATGAAAACACCAGCTGAGACCCTAAGGACTGAGGGTTCATTGTAGCAGGTGAAAGGAGGGAGCAGGAAGTTAGGTACCAGGTGGAAGGAACAAAGTGTCCCTGCATGATACGACCGCTCTGCGTCCTATCTTGCAGGAGTGGAAGCAGGTTTTCTCTAGGGCTGTGATTCACTTCCAATCCCCTTGCCCCTCATAATGCAGCAGCACAAATGGTGTGGCTCCCTTGGACATTTTCAGATTGGGTTCAGTGTGGCAATTTCCTATACTGAGCAGAACATTTTACATCTGAAATTCACTTAAGCCTCATACTATTCCTGTGAGGAGGCATTATTATTATCCATTTTACAGAAAATAAATATGAACTTGAGAGATTTAAAATAGCATGTAGAGTTGATTGCTAGGTAGTGGTAGAATTCAAACCCAGTCTGTGCTCTTCAGCCTTGGGACAGGGAGTCTCGCTAGAACTGCTCACTTTCTGCAGCCCTGCTTACCATGAGGTTCAGCAGGAGTGCTACTCCTGTAGGAAATAAATATTTGTTAAAGAAACCTCGGATCACTCTCTGTCTTAAATAATATGTTACCACCCTGCATTTGTTTCTATTTCCAAAGCACCCACATTATATTTAGATCCCTAATAATATTTCTGGTGCTTGACCTTAACCATTTTAATAGCAGATCCATCCATCCTTCCTTCCTTTCATTCCTTCAACTTCCATTGATAAATCTATACTGATCCCCTTGTAGTCTCTAGGTACTTATTAGGTGTTTGGAATAAATGGTGAACAAAATAGACATGATCCTTGACCTCACAAGTTTACAGTCTTTAATCAAATCATCACTCAAATATATAACTACAAATTGTGGCAAATACTATAAAAAAGGGCAAGAAGTCATGAGTGCACGTAACAGGTGTTTCTGACTTCCTGGGGGGCATTGGGTTGGAGACAGTCTCCCGGGGAAGTGCCATGTGAGCTGAGAGCTGAAAGATGGATAATATCACTCACTAATTTTTCCTATGCGCCACGCTTTGTCCTAAGCACTTTTCATGTAGTAACTCCTTGAGTCCTTAAGACGACCCTACCTATGACTTCCCAGAACCAAGATTCAGAAGCCCTACCCCACTGCTTTCCAGGTTAGTAAAGAGGAGGGAAGCATCTCAGAGTACAGGTGTGGCAGCTGTGCAGGACTTGGAGACACCCTCACAGAAAGCAGAGAGGGGAGGTGTGTGGTAACACCGAGAAGTAGGGAGGGCCGGTGCTGAGGTCTTTGACTTTACTTCTCCAAGTTTTGAGAAATCACCGCTTTTTTTTTTCCTTAGGCTAGGTAAGTGACATGGTTGGATTTGAATTTTCAAAGGTTGCGTTGGCTGCTGCCTGGACACTGGAATGTAGGGGAGCAGGGTAGGTGAGGAGACCACTGGGAGCATTACAATCCTGTGGGGTGGGAGGGTGGTTGGACAAGAGTGATAGCCCTAGAGATGGAGACCAGTAGATGGATTCAACCATATATTGGTAGCCAGGCAGTCAACTCCATGTAAGTGTGCAAAATTCACATAGATTTATATGATAAAATAGGGTCTTTAGTTTTATATTCACTTTGCGTTTCTCTGGTCTATGTCCCCAAGTCCCCCAAGGATATGCTTTTGACGCCTCAGTTATACGCCTTCCTTGGGCAGTGTTGTTGCTTACAGTCATAGATGTCCTGAGGTCTTCAGGGTCTGAAACACATACCTGAAGCAGCAGTGCTAAGCCTCTTGGCACACTAGTGGATGCTGCTTAACATTGACAATGAGAGTTGAGAAAACCTAAATTCAGCAAGCCTGTGACTTTTGTTGGTTCAGTGCCTCTGTTTGCAGATAAAAAGCAAATGTCATAAATCCCATAAATCTGAGTAGAGGTTCAAAGTGCAATGTTAAAAGACTTTTATAATGAGGAAGTAAAAGTTACACTGTGGTAACACATGCCCATAAACATAGAAAAACCACTCAGAAAGAATATACAACTCTATGTCCATTGCAGTGCTGTTTATAATATAGCTAAGCTCTGGAAATAGTCCAAGTGCCCATCAGGAGTTGGGTAGATAAAAAAAAAAACACCTGTGGGATAGCCCAGCCAGTATGGTTCAGTGATTGAGCACTGGCCCATGAACCAGGACGTCATAGCTTGATTCTCAGTCAGGGAACATGCCTTGGTTGTGGATTTGATCCCTACTGGGGGGCAGGCAGGAGGCAGCTGATCAATGTTTCCCTCTCATTGATGTTTCTATCTCCCTAACACTCTCCCTTCTTCTCTGTAAAAAATCAATAAGAAATATATTTTTTTAAAAAGCTGTGGTACATTTACACAATGGAATACTGTGCAGCTGTGAAAAAGAAGGATCTCTTACCCTTTGAGACAGCATGGAGGGGCCTGGAGAGTATTATGCTAAGTGAAATAAGCCAGTTAGAGAAAGAAAAATATCACATGATCTCACTCATGTGTGAAATATAATAAACAAAATAAACTAATGAACAAAATACATCCAGAGACAGAAGCATGGAACAGAATCAAGAACCTCAGAAGGAAGGAGGTCAGAGGGCCTGGAAGAGATTAATAAAAAAACTTATATGCATATATGCATAGCCCATGGACACAGACAATAGTGTGGTAAAGGCTTGGGGGGTGTTTGGGGACATGGTGGGAGGAGGTCTGATGGCATAAAAAGGGATATCTGTACTACTTTCAACAATAAAGATTAAATTTAAATATATATATAGGAAAGTCATATAGACTGAATACTTATTAAACTACTTCTGATATCTTTTAAACTAAATGGTAAAGTGCTAAGTGCCAAACATACTTGTTTATAAGTATTAACAGAATTTCATAAGGAATGTTTTAAAATCAGATATTGGAGAGAAATCTCCATAGTTTATATGTATAACTATATTGTGGGCACTCACACACGTATACAAAATGAAAGAGACAATTGGATAAATTTTATCCCCCAAATTGTCAAATCAGATACTTGAGATAACATGTTCTCCAGTTTTAGAAATATGTCTTGTTTTGTTTTGTATTAGGAAGGTAATGTCTGAATTTGAGAAACTGACATCTTAAATCTATTCAATGACTGAATTGTTTGGGGCTGAGAACATGGGTGCTGAGAATGGTGTAGCAAGGCTTCTACATTTACAACTATAAAGCTTAGAGAACTTATATAGAACAAGGAATGTCTTAGTTTTGTCCCTAAGCCATAGCCAGATGTGACCATAGTTCCACAGGGTCCTGAAGAGCTGGAGCTTCTATGAGGGCAGAGCATCCTGATGAGTCTCCAGGATGAGCAAACCCCCTACGGGGCAATGCTGGGTATAATCCCTCTGGGAACATATCCCCTTCTAGTCACAGAACCCTGATAGGAGAGCAAGGCCAATGCTTTGAGCTCCATCATAGGCCTAGAGGACAAAAGAAACTCAATGAACTTTTTTTTTTTTTTAAGTGGTAAATGTGATGGAAAGTGTGAGGCTTATTTGCAATCATTTGTTTTGGACCTCGATTCTCAGGTGTATGTTTCAAGTTGGTTTGTTTATAAAGACACAGTCTCCTCCCTTCTTCCCTCTCTCTCCCCTTCTTACAGGACTTCCTCCCATAATCTATATTTATGAAATGCCTGTGAGCAATACTGTGGTAGTCACTGCAGAGAGAGCCAAGGCAATCAGCCAGATAACCCAAGCCAAAATCAAAACAAAACTCTTCCTAGAAAAAAACAACAACACACATGAGTATCATTTCTGAGCCAAACTTTAATAATAATGATAAGCCAAAATTCAGATAATTGGGGTAATTGTGGTTTGTTTTGTCTGTTTGACTTAATTAGCTGAGTAACGTTGTTAGTTTTAATTATATATGGGGTGGTAGAACCCAAACACTACGCTATCCCTGCTCTGGGTGACTTGAGGCAAACTACTTTATCTCTCTGATTCTCAATTATAAAATTTTCCTCCATTATATATATTTTATATATTTCAAAAGTTCCCTCAATTATAAAATTATGAAAGTGCTATGAAGATTGAATGAAATCATATTTGTAACTGCTTGGTGCAGCCCTCAGTAAGAACTGTTATTGTCTTTATTAAGGTGAAACTTACGGGGATGGGAGGGGCTTCCAGGAAGCAACAAAGGTCTACTACCTCTCTGGGTATTCACTAAAAGGTATGTCCTCTCTCTGTATGTAGGCCATGACACCACTGTGCTTTCCTGGGGCCCCACTGAGTCTGCAAGTACCTGAAACCAGAGAAATGGGGTTGTCCTTCGCACCCCACTTGTAATGTACATTTGCTAGTTACTGACAGTCCTTGGGTAAAACAGTAAGTTTCGTTGAGCCATAGAATAAGGAAGCGATTCCTTTTTAAATTCTTCTTCAATGATGATTTCATCAAACGGAAAGTCTCAGTTTGAAGTTATTAAATTTTCAATGCATCATTTACACTTCATAATCTGCATTTTTTTTTCTATCTAAAAAGAGCAAGTTGCAAGCTCAGAGCCTCCGGCAACTGACTAGCCAGAATTTAATTTTTAAAATCTCTTTTTAGTGGTTTCTCACGATTAAAATGATAAGACAAAGTTTCCTTTTAAATAACTCTAGGTTAAAAGGGAGGTAAACTTAAAAGAATATTAAATACATACGAAGCAACTATGATGAACATATGAGGATGTGACTTAGTATGCCAGTGTGACAAAAAATCATGGCTGTCCTATTCAAAGGGCTGAAGTTTGGGAACAACTGCTGCAGCCAGAAAGAAACAGTGGTTCTACATGGCCTGATGACTTCACAGCCTTATTTTACATCCATCTGAGGTTCTGCACTCCAAGAGAATAAAGAGGTGATAGGCAAGGTGTCTGAGTATGCCTGGGAGCATGGGAGTTGTGGTGTTCTTGATCAGAACAATAAAGGCACATGTACAGAGATAATCAACAGTCAGGCAGAAGTAATCTCCAGGGAAACCCAGTGGCCTAATCCCAAAAGACCAAACCTCTGTTGGGCTCCTGCCTTCTATGTTCCAGAGAACTGTCATATCTGTGTTGAAGGTGGATATGAAGGACCCAGAGAAACGGAATGTTCAAAGAAAACAAGACTCATGATCAGATAAGAAGAAGCCCTTTCTTGGTATTAGTGCACTTTCTATATTCCTACTTTTGTAATAAACCTGCTAAATCCCATTTCTCTTGGGCAGTGGCATGAACACATCACTTTGTAGTCAGCATGTACAAGGTCATTAGTGAACATAGTTCAAGAGAAAAACAACTAAGTGGAAAATCCCTATCAAAAGAAAACAACCCACAACTTCATCAACTTACTTAGTATATATACTAACGTAATATGTAATCTTCCAAGTAAATACTATTATCTTATCCACAGATGGAGAAACAGGCTGAAAGGAGGAAAAGAACATCCCTGTTAAACAGTTAAAAGAGAGGGAGCAGTCATCCAAACTTCAACCGAACATCTACTCATTTTTCACTCTATATTCTAACTGAACAGAAGAGAGTTTGGCTTTGTTTTGTTTCCTTGTTTTTTAAATCAGTGTCTACATACATAAGACCTAAAAGTTCTGGCTCCTTTTCTTTGAATCTGAGACACCTATAGTGCAAGAACATTTTTAGATGTTCAGAGTAAGTTTGGACTCATTTTATGGGTTCATTTGTTGATGCAATAAGTAGTTAATGATATAGTAAGTCCAAGACCCAGGAGAGAGCTTGGATGACGTTTTCTATAGTGTTTTTCCTATACACATTTGGTTCAGCTTTTTTTGTTTGTTCACCAATTCATTCATTTGACTATTTACCAAATGTTTGCTCTGTGCTTGGCATTGGCCTTAAACTTTGCATCTACACACGAGTGAATTTGGAGCCATCCTCAACTCACCAACATCACAGAATCCTCCTGCATCATGTATGTTGTACACACCACTATTTATGTGAAAGATGCTCCGACCATGCTTATTTTATCAATGTGGGCAAAGGTTTGCCCCTGGGAAGGAGAGTAAAGATGAAAAACAAGTGCTTTTATCTGAGAACTGGTTTCTAGAAATCATTTCTTCCTTTTCTTTCTGTTTAAAATGAAAAAGAGATAGAAGGAGAAACCAACAGGCAAAAAGGAGACTTTCTTCAGCATACAGATGGCTTCTGAAAGATTTTCATAAATATCCAAATGCATATACACACTATCCTTCTCAACTCCCCCTCGTGGCACAGTGTTCAGAACACTCAGACTGTATGAGTGGTGTAATGTAGGTGAGCAGTAAGGTCTGAAAGAGAAGTGAGTAAAACGAGCTGTCTTCTATTTGGCTGCAGGGCTTCCCTGTATAACTTTTCCTGTAGTTTATATATAGAGAGTCAATTCAACTTACTGCCCTGTTTAAGCTAAGTGGACTTTTCAGCACATTGGTACTCTTGCCTTTTCGTAACTATTATTCCTGGTTTGAATGGAAACCTTCACCTGTACCTGTTTTATTTGTCTTTTCAAGAGCGGCTTGTGAACCTCTCTCTTTTGATGAGTCCTCTAACCTCATTATTCTGTTCTTTAAAAAAGCAGAGGCTGGTTTTTAAAAAAAAAATTTTTTTTTTTTGCATTCTTTGTCTTGAAGTGCCAAACAGATTTCTGGTTTTCTTGGGTTTTTATCTTAGACAAAATTCGGGTGTAGAAAGTGGGGGATATTACAAATGTGTGTGGTTCTTTTACTGACCCCCTAGATGCAAAATGTAGAAGACTGACTCTGAGTACTCCAAATTATTAACTGACTACTTTACTGGTATTAATGGAACATATTTAAATACCAACTATATGTTAGGCTGTATGCTGAGGTTTGGCAATGAAGTGCTAAACAAAGGTATACATTGCATCAGGTTCTGTTTTAGAGAAAATGGTGATTGTACAAATACCCATTACTTTTAGGGGCACAGAACCAAATGCCATTGTTTTCCTCTGCTACAAACACTGTGTGTCTATCATGTATTACATAGCTGTAGATGTAACAAAGAAATGTTAATAAGTAGGTTGAATGCACAAATAAAGGAGTATGGAGCAGGAGGCGGAGGTGTTTTTAGAAAAGATCAATTAAAATGGTTTAGAATTAGGATTTCAGTATATATATAGATGAAAAACTAAGCACTCGGTAAGGAAAGCACAAGACTGAGGAGACCTAGAATTGAAGTTTTTAAAAATAGTCAAGAGCACCCAGAAGTGAAAAAGAAATGCATCTACAATCTCATGGACCTCTAAAACCATGTAAATCAAATTGTGCCATGACCGGGAAGTCATTTTTAAAATGAAAGAAAAAAAGAGAATATAATGTTCTATATATTGCTTTGTTGATTTATAGCATTTACTGCTCCAGAAATGATGGAAATTGAAGAGACATAAATTGGCCTGTGTATGAGCCATGTTGAGAAAGGAACTAAACCAATGCAATCACTCACAATTATTAGGTTATTTTTTAGAACTGGTGACCTTGAAAAATGTAGAGGTAGTTTACAGTTTAAGATCTCTTCTATGACTTTGCTACCAGGTTCAAATGAAAACAAGTCTTAAAACCAAAACCTTCCTCACATAATTTATTAGAAAGCAGGCACCAAAGAGTCTACAATGCATTTGGTAATCTTCTTGAATCCCAATTCTGTCCCTTGAGTATCCACACTTTGCATGAAATCTCACTAGACAGAAACTGGTAATATTTGGGGCCAAGATACAGTGAACCCTTTGGATGGCATCTGAGGAGCCCTTCAAATCAGCCACCGAACGGACGCAGTTCTGGCTGCCATTGTACAAGGTACACACAGCAATTTCCTAGATTAGAGCTTAACACTCCACCTGAGCGCAGCTAAAACAGCTAGATAATTTTTTTAAAAAAATCTGTTTCAGGGCAAAAGCAATAGGAGTCGATGAGCTAAAGTTCCAAAAAAACTCCCAGAGGAGTGAATAAAGGGCCTTTAGCAGCTTTTCCCCAGGGAGCCTTTGCCAGTTCTGGGGCTGGCCACGGGGCTGAGAAGCCTAAGCTGGCTCGAGCACAGGCCTTGCTGGCATCGAAAAATCATCAGAGACTGTGGCAGTCATGCAGCCCTGAGGTGGCCCAAACTGCTGGTCTGAATGGCCTCCACAGGACACTAGTGTCCCCTATAAGACATTTGCTAAACTTGGAAGCTGTGCAGGGTCTGTCATCCAGTATGTTGGGCAATGGAAAATAAACTGGAAACAGAAGAATGTTCAAGACTCAGACACTGGACAGGAATCAATGACCTTTCTTATATGGGTGACTTTCCATCTCTGAGAGTAAGAAATGATTGTTTGACTTTTACATCATCCGGTCCATCTTTAGCACAATCAGTTTGCAACTGTTTGCCGTGTATGCATTGACTTTTCTCCCTCTGGCAAGTTCCTCTCTCCCTACTTACCCAGCTCCCCCTCCCATTTGGGAAATTCCTTCTGCTGTGTACAGTGTATATTTTTAAAGCCATGTCCCAGAACCTCAGTGCTGCTGGGGAATTCCTTCTGCAAACGGTTTTATTTGCAAGAGATGAGGCTGGCTTTTTCAGTATTTCATTACAAACCACAAAAAGAGGGGTGTCTTCTGGGATAGGCCAGACAGAATTTTTAGATTCTGCTTCTATGTCCTTTGTGGAATTGAGATATCTTGTCTTCCTCCTCAGTTCCATTTCTCCCAGCCTGTATCTTCTGCTTCTCTCAGAACTGCTCCTCATTATCTCTGGAGAAAAATATAACTGCATCCCTTCCTAACACCATATGTAGAGGTGAATTCTAGGCATGTGCAGGTGCATAAATTGATAAATGTAATAGAAAGAAAATATAGAAGATATCTTTGTTATCTAGGGTGGGAAGAACTTACTGAATAAAACATCAAAAGCATAACTGGAAAGCAAAAATATTAATATTATTACTTCAAAAATAAGAACTTCTGTTCCGTGTAGGGCAAAGTTAATAGGCAGATGGCAAAATTGGAAAATATATTTGTCAAATCTAAAACTGACAAGGGTTTTTTATTTATATTATTAAGGAAACACACACCAGAAAGCAGAAGAATGGACAGTGGATCTGAGCAGGCAATTTATAAAAGAGGACGTCACAAAGGCCCATATACATTGAAGAAAAGCTCAAAATCATCTAATCATGTAAATGGATAAATACAAATTAATGTAATAACAATTTATCACTTGACTGGAAAAAATAAGATAGCAGGATAATGTCAAGAGCTGGCAGGGACATAGAGTCTGGAAACGTGGGTGCTCTGACGTGGCTAAGGAGCCATTTGGGGTGTCATCTGACACTGCTTTGTCAAACTAAGCATATGTAATTCTATGACCCAGTAATTCTGTTCCAAGTGTAAATACCAACTAAATTGTAACTCAGATCCAGAGGAGGCAGTGTATGTGGATGTGAATTGTAATCTTATTTGTGGTGGCAAGGAAGTAGAGGCAACCTGGCTGCCCATCACTGAGAGAAGAGGAGGATACGATGTGATGGATAAGACCACTTGGCAGTTAGAGGCAAAGGACTAAATGTGCATGTAGTGACAGGAGGCACCATAAAATGCAGTGACGGTGAAAGAAAAAATGGAATAAATTGCAACTCAGTGCCAATTATATAAATCTAAAACAAGCATGTGCCTGTGCGCGCGCGCACACACACACACAACGTCATTATAGCTATTTTGCATGTAAAAATGCGCATTTTACATGCATTCAACTAGAATGACTGATGTGGGGAAATGGAAGTGAATGAGAACAGATACAACAAGAGAGGAGCCTTCCATGAACCAATGATGACATTGTGCCATGAAGCACGGTATTATCAATCTGAGTCTGTTTCTGTGAGCCGTAGTAAACAAACAACCAACTACAAATTTGCTTATTTGATACAGCAAGCTTTCTCCAAAGCAGGTCCATAAGCCTGCACATCCCCCCTGTCCTCCATGACCACTTCTTTTGTCCTGGAAAAGACCGCCCTCATCCATGGCAGCCAGAAGAGAGCTGATGACATCTCTACCTCCCCTCGATCCCGTTGGTGAATTACCCATTATTCTGTCATTCTCCATGTTACCCTCCAGATGGTGTAAATCTCTTACTGACTACTTATACTTGGGTTTCACGACCCTACGTCCCACATTATGTACGTGTCCATGACAAAATGCCCATCTTTAATGATAACATTCTTTTCATAATAGTAAATCATTTAGAAACAACCTAAATGTCCATCCGTGAGGGACTGGTTAAATGGTTATGGTACATCCTTATAATACACTAACTATGCAGTCACAAAAGAAATTAAGTTCTTAATGCACCAATATAGTACTATCTTCTAGGCATACTTTTAAGTAAAAAAAATAATGTGGGAAATAGTATGAATTATATGCTACAAATTGTGTTAAGGGGGAAAAGAATATTTAAATATCTAACATCTTAGAAAGAATATATAAGCAACGGATAATATTGGTTGTCACCTGGAAGGAGACACAGTGATTGGTGGACAGAGGTAAGAGGGAGATTTTCTGCTTTGTTATATCTTTTGAATTTTTGAATCATATCAATGCATTAACTATTTTAAATTAATATTTAAAATCAAGCCCTGGCCAGATAACTCAGTTGTTTAGTGTGTCGTCCCGATACGCCAAAGTTGTGGGTTCAATCCCTGGTCAGGACTCAACTAATGAATAAATAAATAAGTGGAACAACAAATTGATGTTTCTTTCTTTCCCTTCCTATCTCTCTGAAATCAATTTTAAAAATTAAAAATCAATAAAAAATTATAAATTCACAATAGTCAAAGATTCAATTTTCATAATAGCACTTCATATGTGGGTAGATACTGAATAAATATGTTTACATGATTTTACCTATGCCCTTTTATCAATAGTGACAAAGTTTATGTGGGGATTAAAATTAAGGGACTAAATTTAGAAAATAACCATATACATCAGAACATATACACCAAAGGAAGAACAACCTCCTCAGTGGTCACCTTTAGAAGTAATACACTTACTTAAATGGAGCTGCTATTCCTGAACTTATTTTGGATTCTTCTGATATAAATTTTTAAGCATAACCAATGGACACAAAACACTGGGGGGTAGAGGAGGCCGGGGGAAGGTCAAGGGGGAAAAAAAAGAGACATATGTACTACTTTTTGTAATATTTTAAGCAATAATAAAAAAAAAGGGGGGGAAAAAGAACCAACTCAAGGGGAAAATCCTAAAATAAATTTTAAAAAGATACAAAGTTTTTAAATTTGGGGTCCAGGGTGTTTGTAGATAAAATTCAGTGTACCTGTACACCAAATTGGGAAAAGTATCCTTATTTTTACTGACCTGTTAATGAAATTTAATGTTTCCTTTAATTCTGAAAACATTAGTAATTCCTATGACTTGGTCACTGAGAGAAATCCTTGATCTTTTCATATTCCATTATTTTCATATAATATTTCCATTTTTTGCAGATACCTGGAATTCTCCATTCCAGGTAGATAATTAGACTTATTTTTAGATCTTATTATTTAATGTGTTAATGAGGAAGCAAGTATGCTACTATTCTACAATCTATTCTAATAAAAGCATAATATTGAAATCGACCCTTTCTTCAGGACGCTTAAGCCATGCCCACCAGCCAATCAGAGCGAATATATGCAAATTAGCTCAGCCAAGATGGCGTAGGCCAGAGCCATGGGAGAAGCCAAGCACAGGGGTCCAGCAGGGCAGACGAAAGACCTCTGCTCCGGGATCCAGGCCACAGCTGCAGGCAGGAGAAGCAAGCCACCAGTGGCTGCAGCCTGGTTCCCAGGGCAGACGGCTAAGCTTCTGTCTGTCGCAGGATCCAGGCCACAGGCGTGGGCAGACCAAAGTGAGCTGCCCATGGCTGCAGTTTAGCAGGGCAGATGGCTAAGCTTCCATCTACCCCGGGATCCAGGCCACAGCCACGAGCGGGAGAAGTGAGCCCACACTGCGGTCTAGGGGAGACAGAAGGTGTGCCATTGGAGGGTCCCCGAATGGAGGGGTGGATGGTCAGAGGTGGAGGTGCTCCTGCTTTGCAGCTGCAGTGCCAGGGCTGCATGGGCAGCTGCCACCTGGCTGGGGCTGAGCCCTGAGCTGGGGGTTAATGCTCCCTCCCCATGGAAGCTTTAATGAGGGAAGGAGGGCTGCTCCCTCTCTCTCTCATACACACACACCCACTCCTGGACCCCCTCTCTGGCCGGCTCCATTTTCTCTGCCACAGGGGCAGCGGTCTCCTGTGAGAGGCCCCCAGTCTCCCCTCAGAGCTGGGGTGAACCCGCAGGGAAGCCAGGAAACGGAGAGATGGGCACGGGGGGTGGGGGGGGTGGAGAGAGCAGCAGCCAGGGAGAGTTTGGGGGGAAGTAACCAGGTGGGGCACGGGTGGAACAGGATGGAGGGAAGAACTTTATAAAAGAGTCAGTGGACAGCAGAGTTCAAAAAAGAGGATGTATGAGTGAACTGTAGGGCCTATAATGAAAACTAAGTATAGTTGTGTACTGGGGACAGATTTTAAAAGTAGAAGTCAGAAAAGAAAGAAAGATAAAAATAGTGGATAATGAGGCAGGTAGATAGATAGGTATTAAAACAATGAAAGTAAGTACAGAAGAATGTGTGGCAAAGGTAGAATGAGAGAAAAAGAGGGAGGGAAGAAAAGTTATAAAGGGGGAGCTGGTAGAGCTTAAAAGGAGAATGGGAAGAAGGCAGGAATGGGGGAGGGAGCAAAGCAGGTCAGAGGGAGGAAGTGAAGAAAAAAATTAAGGTGGGAAGGAAGGAAAAGGGGAGGATGGGCAGGGGAAAAGATAAAAGAAAGAAGGAATGTGGGAAGGGAAGGAGGGTAGTAGAAAAATAGGAAGAATGATGATGGAACAGAAGTAGGAAATAAGGAGGAAAGAAAAGTTTATAAATGATGAGTCAGTAGAAAAAGTGTTACATAAAGAAGAAAAATTTTGTGAGAGGAAGAAGTCAGTAAGGAAGTCAAATACAATTGTGCGTGAAGGGGATAAGATTAAAAAAGAAAGTTAATAGGGGTGACCAGACTGGCAGGGGAGGGCAGTTAGGGGGATCAGGCAGGCAGGCAGGCAGAGTGGTTAGGGCAGGCAGGCAGGTTAGCAGTTAAGAACCAGAGGTCCTGGATTGTGAGAGTCCCCAAGAACTCCATATTGGAGAGGGTGCAGGTTGGGCTGAGGGACCCCACCCCCCGGCCCTCCATAGATGAATTTTGTGTACCGGGCCCCTAGTCTAATCTAATAGAGTAATATGCAAATTAACCATCACTCTGAGATACCTAAGCCACGCCCCCAGCCAAGCAACGCCTGCCAGCCAATCAGAGTGGCTGTATGCAAATTAACCCAGCCAAGATGGTGGCCAGCAGCCATGGAGTTAGAGTAAACAGGAGTCTTCTGTTGCACCAGCGATAGAGTTGAAACTGCCTGCCTAGGCTGGCTGGGTGTCCGCTCAAGGCAACAAAGTTTCAATTATAGAAGATAAATAAATCCCAGAAACCTGCTTCCAGCCAGCCTCGCTGGGACATTGGGTCATTGGGAGCTGTGGGCAGCCTGAAAACAGCCCTCAGCCCCTCACCCAGGCTGGCCAGGCACTCCAGTAGGGACCTGAACCCTGAAGGGACTGTGAGCAGCCTGAAAATGGCCTTCAGTCCCTCACCCAGGCTGGCCACACCCCCATGGGGTGAGGGTCCACACTGAGAGGCTTGGCCAGCCTGAAAACAGCTATCAGCCCCTCACCCAGGCTGTCTAGGCACTCCAGCAGGTGGACATCCCCTGAGGGGTCCCAGACTGCAAGAGGGCACAGGCCAGACTGAGGGACCCCCCCCCTCCGGGTGCACAAATTTTTGTCCACCAGGCCCCTAGTTTTTAATATTTTGGTAACTTTATTCAATATAATTTTATTGTGATACTATATATTTTATTTTATGCAGTTATGGAGTCCATAGGCTTTATCAGAGTGCCAAGGGCTCCCACTACACAGAAAGGTAGGACCTGCGAATAGAAGTCTAGATTGAAGTGCAATCTCATTGCAGTGAGATTGCACTTCAATCTAGATTAACCTATTCACCCACCAGCACAAGTTAAAATTAAAGTGAGAGAAGAATTTAAAACTACACTTGTTCCTTACCACAGGCTATGAGAACACAGGGCTAGAGTGGCTGAGAAAGGGAATGAGGGAGGTTGTCTGGCAGGCAGAGATACTTCTGAGAAAGAAAAAGGAGCCGTAATACTTTCTGATCGCTTATTTGTTTTGAAACAAATAAGTTTTAGTTAGTGCAAAAACTAAATATACTCTCAAAGGATGAAGATCTGACGCCATTAGAAATAATTTTGAAAAGTTCCATCAAAATTATCAGGCCTTTTATTATACCTCATCTTCTAACACGCAAATAATCTATTTGTTTAGTAACTGTTTCTGAGGGTTCATTATGTACCAGTCACGACAGAAAATGCTGAGTAAAGCGCAATGAGCAGGAGTATGTGGTACCTGTCCTGAGGGACCTGATGTTTTCACCAAAGAACCAGCCACAAAAAGTTAAATAAATTACTCAGATGACCTCCGACTTTTATATGTGCTGTGATGAAAGTAAAGCAGGACACTGTTCTAATCCAGAAATCAAGAAGGAATACTAGTAACACGGGGACAAGGTGCCAGGTTCTGGCATTGCCCTCCTCGGTTCAAGTCCGGGCTCCATGATCCAGCTACACAATTTCTCTAATCCTTCGTGTTTCTGATATCTGTAAAGTGAGCTTATTAACATTACCAACCTCAAGGGGTTGTTTTAAAGAACCTGGCCACTCCTAACACCTTCCTAAGAACCAAGCACCAAATTTTGAAAATTTTAATGCATTTTCTTAGATGTGGACGAGATTGCACTTCAATCTAGATTATCCTAATTCACCCACCAGCACAGGTTAAAATTAAGGTGAAAGAAGAAAAACTATACTTGTTCCTTACCACAGCCTATGAGAACACAGGGCCACGTGGCTGAGAAAGGCAATGAGGGAGGTTGTCTGGCAGGCAGAGATACTTCTAAGGAACTGTATAGTTATCAGATAACAATTTGAAGAAGAAGAGAGATGGGTTCTATGACAAAGGGAGATTCCTCTACTCAGCATTTATTCCGAGTGAGCACGACTGACAAGCTGCCTCTCTCATGGAGCCTGCATTCTAGTGGGAAAGGGAGACAGTAAGCAGCCCATAAACACCCAGCTGTGTAAGTACAGAAAGATCATTCCGGGCAGTAAGACTTGCCCTAAAGAGAAGAAGCAGGGTAAGGGGATGGGCAATGACTGTATGAGGAGTTTGGAGGAATTTAAGCTGAGGAGTGAGCAAGCTCATCCACAGTTTTAAAAGGTCCCTGGCTTCTTTGTGGAAAACATGTTGGGTGAGGATAAGAAGGGAAGCAGGGAGACCTCTACGAGTAGGTGATTACTCTAGTGGGCCTTGCGAGAGATGATGGAGGCTTGGACCGAAGTGGTGAAGGAGTGGACAGAAGATGCAGGTGAATGGATGAGTCACCTGAAACTCACCCAGGAAAAGTAGGCACAGAGGCCATCACAATAAAAGGTAACAGAATGGGCCTAGAGTGGCGAGAACACCCTGGATTATTCTGGTCCAATCTCTTAATTTCTGCAGATGAGGAAACCACATCCCAGGAGGGGGAAGTGGCTTGGCCATCATCTCTCTTTCTGAGACCCCTGACCTCATATCAGGACTCCTTGTACTGAATTGGAGGTGAAGCAAGCATGTAGGGAAGAAAAAAAGACAAGAAAAGTGAGAAGGTGTGGAAGAGGGAAAAAAGAGAGAAGGAAAGGGGCAGTGAAGGGTCAAGGCACTCCAACTGAAGGAAAAGAAAACGAAGGCAGGTGAATTAAAGGACAGGGTGGGAGGGGATGAAGGGGAGGACAGGACCTTGTTGCTGGGATTATTTAAGGCCCAGGGCTTCCCGCTGAGGTGGGTTTAATAGACCATGACACGGCTCACGCAGCTGTCGGGGCACCAGCAGCAGCAGTTGGAGCAGCTGGCAGCACCACCTGAGCCACAGGAAAACGGCAAGAGGACTGCAGATGGCAGGAAGTGGCTCTGGGTCAGAGCCAGGTTAGCCCGGGTCACGCTGCTCTGGCCCACCTCTTGGGATGGCAGAGTCTTCCCAAGGCAGCAGGAGAAGAGGCCCGTTCTTTCCCACCACCACCACGGTCACATCACCATGGTCACGGTCATCACTCGCTTGGTGCTGCCGCTTCACTGCGTCAGGCAATGGGCGGGGACTTCACATGCATTTCTCTCTTTCATCCTCAAAATAACAAACCCTGGAGGGAAGAATGGCTTTCCTTGGTTTAAAGATAAAGAAACTAAGGCTTAAGTGACTCCCCTAACGCCATCTCAGAGCCAGGAAGTGGCAGAAAGCACACTGCTATCGTGTGCTTTTCTTTTCATTCCTTTTTAAAGAAAACATGGAGTGTTGAGCAGACTTTGCTAGAGGTGCTGGCGCGGTGCCCTGAAGAGCCTGGTGCTTTCCCCCTTCCAGTAGCTGAAGGGTGCTTGGCCTCCTGTCTGTTCTCCTCAGCCACCCCCTCCCCAAATGAAGGTTCAGACCCCCGTTACACAGGCAACTGGCAGCATACAAATAGAACTTTTTTAGAATTTTTACACTCTTTCATTGTTTCAAATGTATAACTATTGACCTCTTTTCTTTCAAGGCCCTTTCAAACGTCACCCCTGCTATGAAGGTTTCATTTCTCTCCAGGCAAAATAAATCGCTCCCTCCTTGGCGGCCGTATAGGCTCGCATTTTGGTCTGAAGCACTGACTTGCCTCCTTCATCATAACGTGGGCTTCTCGAGGAAAGAAACTGTTCTAATCCTTTCTGTATCCTTGGCACCTGTACAGCACCTGGCACTGCAGAAGCCATCTGTAAATATTAACTAAATTGCAAAGCAAAAAAAATGGAAAGGGCCTCTGCTGGGGACACTATAAGCTGTCTCCAATCTTGTTTCCTTAATTCAGAAACTCAAATGAAGGAAGACACTGTAATTTCCATAAGCACATTGTTGGCGAGGGATTACGTCACTGTGGATTTCTTTTGGAGGAATAACTAATAAAAGTATTTTAAAAGGGTGTGAGTTATAAAACCGACCTGAGTTTTAGCGGTAAATATTATATGACATGTGATATTGATACATTTCTACATGTTGCTGTGAGTAACTTATTGCAAATGCACTTTATTTATTTGGTCTTTGCTGCTCCTGTTTTATTATTAACTGAAACTTCATAGATAGCATCGTTCTCACTGACATGCACTGAAGATAAAAACACACTGTATTTTTCTCATCTATCTTTGCCATGTTTTTTATTAAAAATAGAGACACGAGCAAAATGAAAAAGGAATGGCAGTATGTATACTGAAATCACAATTTAGATTTGAGACAATAATCAAGAACTACCATACCTGTGGATTCACCCACGTGGGCGCTCGCTGGGGCTCAAAGAGCAGAGGACAGCCTGGGGCCCTGTGAGATTCCCAGCACACCCCCTCAGATGTGACCTCCTTTTCTCCCACGCTAGATGCCAGAATACAGACATACAAGGATGATGTCACACTAGGGGCAACTTCCAATATTCCCTAATTATATTTAAAAGCACTTGATTTACAAACTTCAGAAATTTAACAAGTAGTTGTATAATTAACTGTTATTGGTAGTATAATGTAAATCTTTATCTGAGGCAACAAATAAGGTCATACTTACAAAAATTATATCTTTCAGACACCTATTTTTCTCAAAATGGAATTTTTCCCACGGAAAGTCATCCTCCAAAGTGGTGCTTCCCCTGTGCCCACAAATGTCACTGCCTGTTAGTTACCACATGTCACCTCCCAAGTTCTCCTCTCAGGACTTGGCTCTGATTTGCTGATATACCTGGGATCTGCTATGAAACCTTCCTGAAGACCCCTCAGCTTTGCACATGGATAGTGGCTAAATGCTAATATTGCTGCTGTTGGCTACTATTCCCGAAGCCAGCAATCTACAGGATGCCAGTATGGGGCCCTTTTCATGAAGAGAAAATAGGGAGGGAGAGCTGACTTCTCCCTATCTCTGAACTATACTGCGTTTTCTATGGCTGCTATAACAAATTATCATAAATTCAGTGACTTAAACCAACCCAGCTTTTTCCTTATGTTCCTGGAGATCAGGAGTCCAACAGGGGCCTTACTTGGCTAAAACCAAGCTGCTGGCAGGGCTACAGGTTTGGTTTGGGTTGGGTTCCTTCTAAAGGCTCTAGGGACAATCCATTTCCTTGTTCTTTTCCGTTTCTAGACATGGCCTACACTTCTTGGCTCACAGCCTCGTCCTCCACCTTTTAAGCCAACAACGTCAATGTCCCATCTCTCTAATCTTTCTTCCACACTCATTGGTCCCCGGAACTCTCCTCTCCTGCCTTCCTCTTCCACTTTTAAAGACCCTTTTGGTTACATTAGCCCCACTCCATTAAACCATGGTAATAGCTCTACCTTAAAACCAACTGATTAGCCATCTTAATTCCATCTGGAACTTTAATTCCCCCTTGCCCTGTAGCCTGACACAATCATAGGTTCTGAGGATTAGGACAGGGATATCCTTGGAAGCAGGGGTATTACTCTTCATTATACTTTGTCCCTTGAACTCCAAGGCAGGATTTTTCATGTCCAAAGTTTCTGGTGTCATTAATTAACATATTACTAGTATAATAAGGTTACAGGAAATCAAAGTTAATACGCTAAAAATAAATTTTATGTCCAGATACCATTAACACACAATCAGAAAATAAACAACACAATACAATACCATTTGCAACAGCATCCAGGAATATCAAGTACCTAGAAAGACATTAAAAAGGATATGCAAAAATTTGAAACTAAAAACTGCAAAATGGTACTGAAATTAAAGACTACCTTTTGTAAAAATGAAATGTACTATGTTCACAGATTAGAAGACTCAATATTGTCAAGAGAGTAATGCCCTTAAACTGATCTACTGATTCAATACAATTCCAAAAATATTACCAATAAGAGTTTTATTAGAAATTGACAAGTTGACTCTAAAATGTGAAAATGAAACATCAGCCATTTATGTTCAATATTATTCCAATTCAATTGAAAAATATATTGAGGTTCTACTATGTTCCAAAAAGTATAATAAAAGAGAGAGCAGCAGTATAGTGAAATAATAAGACAACTCTGGGTTCAAATCCAGCTGCTACCTACAACTTTCCCACGCTCAGTAGAATTTCTCAGAGTCTTCTAGGGAGGAGTATGGAATAAAGAATGGTATCGTCTGGAAAGGCACCCAAGGAGGCTTAGATGTAGCTCATCCTTCCTGCCACCCGACCACAACCACCTGGATAGAGAAGCATTGTTCTAAATAAATCTTTCTTTCAAGTGATGCTATGCCATTAGATTTGGAAAGGACCTTAGAGAATATTATATTTAACCAAACTCCTTGCATTTCAAAAAAAAGAGGTACAAATCGGATGAATTGGCTCATAAGCTCAAGGTGATTGTTACTTATCAAAGTTAGACCACAGCCCAGCCCTAGCTACGAGTATCTGAGTACAAACTTGAGTGTGGACCTCTGAAATTCACTTGAAAACATGGAGCGGGGGGGGGGGGGTACATCAAACTTTTTTCATATACTTTGAGGAGAAGTAAGATAATTTCTAATGTTTAACAAATTGCTTGACATAAGGCACTCAATTGTTTCTTTCCTGTTTCCCTCTGTTTTCTACATCTAGCTGACCTCCCTTTAAATATATGCTCCAACATATGCATGAGTTAGAAACTGTAAAAAATAAATTAAATATAGTTAATATATAATATTATATTAGATTCAGGTGTATAATATTACTTATTCAGCATTCATATTCCTAATGAAGTGATTGTCACAATAAGTCTGTAACCATCTGTCACCATAGTTATTAAAATGTATTGACTATATTCCTTGTGCTGTGTTTTACATCCCATGATTTATTTATAGTTAGATATTTGTATTCATTATTCCCCTTCACCTTTTTTGCCCTTTCTCCCACCCCCTCCCCTCTGGAAATCACCAGTTTGTTCTCTTTATCTATGAGTCTGCTTCTGTTTTGTTTTGTTTGTTCATTTATTTTGTTTTTTAGATTCCACACGTAAGTGAAACCATATGGTATTTGTCCTCAGTCTGACTTATTTTACTTAATATAATACCCTTTAGTTCCATCCATTTTGTCGCAAATGGCAAGATTTCATTATTCTTTATGACTGCGTTATGTTTAGTGAGGATGTGGAAAAAAGGGAACCCTTGTGCACTGTTGGTGGGACTGCAAATTGGTGCAGCTACTATGGAAAAAAGTATGAGGATTCCTCAAAAAATGAAAAATAGAACTACCATATGACTCAGCAATTTCACTCCTGGGTGTCTGTCCAAAGAAAACAAAAGCACTAATTTGAAAAGATATATGCATCCCTATGTTCACTGTGGCACTGTTTACAATATTTCTGTTGCAGATAACAGAATTATATTCAGGCTCACATAAGCAAAGTGTGGGATTTGTTGTAAGGACGAGGGGTATCATAAGGACTCCAAAGTCACGAACTCAATGAGGATTCAGAAAATCATTCGAACCAGAAATCTCTCTATATCAATTTCTATACCCCTCCTCTCCCTCCCTCCTACTCTCTCTCTAAAAACAAACAAACAAACAAAACAAAACAAAGAAATTCCAAAATTCCTGACAGATTTTTTTTTTCCATTTATCAACTCAATCTCAATCGTACTATTTTATTCCCAATTCCAAATTCCTGGAAAGAGACTTAGGCTGGCCAGGAGCAGAAAAGGACCAGTAGAGTCACACAACATGAAGTAACTGCTGGGAAGTCACCACTCAAGGTGAAAAGAACAGTCACAGAGACCAATGGAAGGTGAGCAGAGTTTCCTACAAATCTACTACAATGTGCTGGCAACTTGTCGGTAGGTATCAAAGAGGAATCTTTTCCATATTTGAAAGGCTTCCAGCTTAAAGCATAGCCCAGAAAGGGGCCACCATGGCAATAGCTCATGTCTTAGTGTGGACACATGGAGGATTTGTTTTATGTATTTCCAAAGCTCTCTGTTGATTCGTTAAATACTCAGAGTCATGGCCAAAGAATAAGTTTTCTTAATATCTTTCCTTGACATAATCATGAGGATGGTTAAGGGTAGATACTCTTGCCCTTAACCCCTATGGGAAAACTGTTTTTTAAGGGAATCATCTTATTTCAGATTGTCTTGGCTCTAGAACAAGGGATCCCTTTCATGGAGTTGCTGTGAAAAGCTGCCATGAAATATACTGTATCAGGAAAAATAGTTACTTAATGTTTGTCTGCTGGTCAGCAGTTTTTCTCAGAGTCCAGCTACTCTCCATCTCAGTGTGGTTTTCTTCTTATATTCATGACTGCCTGCCTGATGAATGAATTATATGTGAACTAATTATAGAAAATTAGATTTTTTTGCAGGACTTACATGGTCTTTTATTGGCAAAACCAATCACCACTCTAAGGTTCAGATTTCATTAATTTTATCCGTAATTAAAACCACTGATTTTAGTGGAAAATTAAATGAACAACATGCTTTTCTAATGGATGTAAGCTTATACTGTGCAAATACTGAAGAGGCATGCATTACTACAAGGGGTGTTTGGGTCTATCAGAAAAAAAAAAATAACACAAGTCCTTTATATCCCCAAATGATGGCAGCTCTGCTTTGGACTTTTGCTAATGCTAGGCAGAAAATATTGCTCAGAGGTTTCAAACTCAATTCTCAGCCAGGCCATTCTGTTCCATAGACTTCTGCATGTTTGGAAAAATCAGAATTGATCTAAGTGGAAAATTACATGTATCTAAGGCACAGTTCTTCCCCCACTGGTGAATGTTGACAGCGCTGAGGTCTAGCCCCAAGCCCAGAATTTTTATATGGATGAGTGAGGATGAAGGGCTGAATGTAAGGAAGACTTAAGTCAAGGAAGTAGGACGTGCACCCAACACCTTTGCTCTGCACAGTGAAGTGAAAAGTTCACAGGTGAGCTTGTGTGTGTCTCTCACCTTTCCACACTGGATCAACCCACTACGTTCTGTAAATTTACTGCTTCCTTGGAAGCTTCCTTTCTTTTCCATTAATTATTCCTCTGAGAAGCAATTAGAATCCTATCAAAGAGGAACATGAGTCCAAGCAAACTCACACTGAGTCAATAAGAGCTGCATCCTTCCTCCCAACACCTATTGGGAAATGAGTGATTAAAATGTTTGGGTACAGTAATCTTTGCATTGCATCAACTCCCCCCCCCAAGTATACAAACCTTTATATTTAAAAATTTGACCTTTAAAAATGAGTCCCATAGGAATCTTTGAATGAGTGTACCAGGATTTTTACTGCAACACTACATCTAAAAGGAAAAACTTGGAAATGAAGTTACATGTCCATCTTTAGGGCAATGTTAAATGATGCAGCACCCATATGATGGAAGACTAAGTGGCCAGTAAAACGAATGGAGTACAGCCATATATTAGAACATGGAAGATTAAAAAAGCAACACAATACATATATTAAAATTTAATTTTTGTAAAACAATATATTTCTATGGGCCTGTGTGTGGTATGTACAAACAAAGATTCAAAGGATATGCAACAAATTGTTAACATCAAAAAGTGGGCTGTAATCAATGGTAAAATAATAATTTACACTTTCTTACTTTATACACTTTGAGGATGTTTGAATTTCCTACTCTTGGATGACATTATTTTATAATTAAAAAATATATATGATTGACTGCAGAATTTCAGTTAGGGATAATGTAAAAGCTATGGAGATGAATGGTAGTGGTGGTTTTCAAACAGTGTGAATGTGCTTGATGTCACTGAACTGTACATTTAACAATGGTTAAATGGTAAATTTCAAGTTATGAATATTTTACAATAAAAAATGGTGTCTTTCACAAGGATATCTCCATTACATAAGGAATGACAAGTGTGTGCCTTTAAAGATGAGACTGAACCTGTTTGTAAAGTACTCCAACTATGGTGCCAATGAATTATATGCGACTAGAGGCCCAATGCACG
This sequence comes from Murina feae, assembly GCA_004026665.1. Taxonomy (NCBI): domain Eukaryota; kingdom Metazoa; phylum Chordata; class Mammalia; order Chiroptera; family Vespertilionidae; genus Murina; species Murina feae. The sequence continues at coordinate 7,614 of PVJC01005169.1, read as the reverse complement.
AAATTTGTGCAAAGGACTCAGTCCACACAGCCCCTTGCAGCCTTGGCTGGCCCTCACAGGCCTGGCTTCATCTGGAAGGTCGTCCAGATGGTCATCCGGAAGGTTGGACAGATGGATGTTCTGCTGTTCAGTCTAATTAGCATATTAGCTCTTTATTATATAGGATTATATAGGATAGGGTCTTAGAGTGACAGATAATGTCCTTGAGAAGTTAATATAAGTGTCCCTTCAGCCGTGAGCATCATAGGAGGCTTCTCTTTGGTAAAGTAGATATTTAGGGGGAAGTTCTTCATGATATCACATCACTATTACCTCAATCTCTCCTCCTAAGTAACAACGTTTTCTGTCTTCAAACTAAGCCTGCTGAGAATAGTGTAATATCTTAATGCATTTGTACACAACTTCTTACTCATTTTATTGAATCAGACCTGCACTGAAATTACTTAAGAGTCCATATTATATTTTCTGACCACTTATTTCCATGGAATTATAATTTTCAAGCTCATGCATTCCATATTTGACATAAGAAACAGTTTTCAACATTTATAAGATAGAAAGTAATAAGGGTACAAGGCCAGCTTACACTTCTATCAAAGAGTGTTTTTAATTTTAACTGAACCAATCAGTAACATATGCTGAATTCCTGCTATATGATCAAGGTAGGACATATAAAGAAGCATACTACAAGTGCCTGTACTTAAGGGGTTTGCACCTGTGGAGGAAATAACTAATACACAAAGAATTGAGTTGAGTTGAACTGAATTAAACTACATTGGATTAGATTAGAGTGGATTAGACTGAATTGGATTTTTTCTGATTTGATACAACTAACATTTAATAACCACTAAGATATTCCACTGAGCAAGATTGTATGGGTTTGAAGAGGAGAATAAAAATACTAATAAAATATGTTTCCTCTCCTACAAGATTCACAGTTGAGGAAACAGCAGGGATGAACAAACTGACATGCAAGTCATACTGTAACTGTTATATAGCTTAAGTTATAAACTCACAGTATGAAGAGGACTGGATTCATAATATCCGTGGTGATCGGAGCAACTTGCATAAAAGAGTTGAATCCAGGAACAGACGGGAAGGGGTATGGGGAGAGGTTATTCAGGTTGAGAGAACAGCTTGAGCAAAGGCCTGGAGGTGGGAATGTGCCAGCTCAGGGAACAGAGAGTGGCTCATTTCATCTAGAGCATAGCATACAGGGGGGGAAGGGGCAGGGTTCTCTGCAGGAGATAAATTAGGGAAGGAAGATTGGGGCCAGAGCCTTGAGGCACTTATGAGGAATCAGAGTCCAAGGGCTTCAGAGGTTGAAGGGAACTCAGTGTTGAACTAACAGAGCTTTTACCTACAGGAAGCTACCACCTCTCACCCAGGTCACTACACGAGCTTTTAACTGTTCTTCCCATCTCTGTTCCATTTCTCACACAGCAGCCAGAGTGGTCCTTTGGAGACTGCAAATCAAATCATGTCACACTTCTGCCCAGAATCTTTCCTTTGTCTCCTTCTATCTTAGAATAAGTTCAAAATATTAACATGACCTTGAGACCGTGCAGGTAAGGGTCCCACCTTTCAGGCCTCATTGTGTACCAAGCAAAACATCCATCTCTTCCATATGCTTCAGTCTACTGGAACTGTTGCTTCCTGATCCCAGACTGCTCCACAGTGTCTCTGGGCCAATTGCAATGATGAAAAATAGCAGATGACCAATACCTTACTGTGAAATAAAGTAAGGGATGCAGGTATATAAGCATGAGTGAGTCACCTCTATAAGATTCATTTCAAGTACCATTCACCCTTATCATGCAGGGGCAAGAGACTCCTTATTCTATCTGGAGAGCATAAGACAAATGAGAACATATGGAGAAAGAATCAGAGAAAGGTCAGGAAGATGTTAGAGCAGGAACTAGGGTGTTGCTGAACTGACCGTCCACTGAGTCCAGATCGGGCAAGAGAAATCAGAAAGGGGGTCCAGCCTGAGGACACAGCATAGGCTGACCAGGTCCCAAGGAGTGTGGGAGACACATGTTTGTAAGATTCTGGTTGCAGAGGGATTTAGAAAGGTCAAGACTGCAGAAAAGACCTTCTTGAGGCAGGGCTGCCAGGCTGGTGTGGAGAAGAGCATAAGAATCAAGTTCAAGAAATTGTTGGACCAAGAGCTAAAGTCACCAGGGACAATAGCTCACCACTGGACCCTTTTCACAGTATGTATAATTATAATTTCACATGTTTTTGGCTTACTTACTATTGTCTATTTTTACCCCAATCTAGATTATAATCTCAAGGGCAGGGGACAGGTACGTTGCAGTGCACTATCTGGTGTCTGTCAAAGTCAGAGATACTCAAACTCATTAGACAATAAAGGAATGACTGAATGAATGAATGCATGACTACACCTCACTGTCTGTCATCCATATTTGCAATTGGAAGGTGATTTTGCTCATGGAAGTTGTGTGATGTGGATGAAAAACACTCAACACTGGAGAGTGAAGACACAGTTTTATAAACTGTTAAACTGTGGATTTTATGCAACTGTTTGTGTTATTCTTTAGTTGCTTAATTTGTTCCCTCCACTCTGAAAGTGTATATTCTTGAAGGTCAAGGCCCAAGTCTTATATAAGATTGCATTTCTATCCCCAAAGCATCCAGCTAATGCTTGGAAAATAATAAACAGATGTATGGCATCCTTGAGGGGAGGTTTTGCAGTTAAACAGACTTTTGTAGTTAGATGAAACTGCCCTACCAGTGATTTTTATACTTTATTCAGTGTCTTCATCTGCAAAAAAAAGAACAAAAACCAGAATATAGCTTATAGGGTTGAGGTAAAGCTCAAGTGAGATAATATATATAACCAGTTACCAATGCCAGGTACATAGCACTCATGCACTGAGCTAAAGATTAAAACATTTTTTAATCTGTTGTTTGGGCTGTGTAGTTATATATAGTTTTTCATTGTTTACAATAACACTCTTTTTTCTTCTTAGTGCCTTGGCTATATGGAGCATTTCCTTTCCTGGTTTGCTTCAGCAGCAGTGCTTCCTGACCCCAGTGACCACTTCTTCGGGGCAAGCTTAGTCTGTAAGCTCCCTCGGGGCAGGGGCGGAGCTCCTAACCTCAGGGGCTGATCTGGGCATGCACAAGTCCATGCTGTCCTCTGGTGGTCATATTGTGGTCTGCCCCTCTCTGCACTGACTTTTCCGGTGTAGACATTAAGGTACAAAGAGGAACTATAGACAGAACAACAATAGAGACATGCCCTGGAGATTATTAGGTAGTGGTGAAGGTTGCACTGAACCCACTGTTTTGTTTGGCTCAGTTCTTTATTGTCATACTCCCACCTCCACCCACCATATGACTCCTAGAAAGAAGGTGCATCTGTACCAATGAAACACTCAGCATCTTCAAGGGTTATGAGATCTTGAAGCTCAGTCAAGGTAGTTCCAAGGCTCTGGGAGGGCCAGTGTCTAGCTTACGATCACACAGCTAAAGTATGATTTTGGCCTCTTAAATCCTGCATGATACCACCTACATAAAATGGTGCTCACCATAAAATACAACTTCCTTCAGGAGACTTCCATATTGCCTCAGCTGAAATTAACCTAAATGACCACTATAGGTCCAGGAACCATCTTACTTTTTTCACTTTCCCCCATCCTTCATATCCAATAAATAAGCAGACCATTTGTTTTTCCGAATTATATATCTGTCTACTCTTCTCCATTGACACTCTCTCTTGCTTAGGTGACTACAGTTGTTTCCTAGTGGCTCCTTCTTCTTTCTCTCTCCTTCCATCCTTTTCACAATTCTCTCTCCTTCTAGGAGCCAGAATGAGTTGTCAGATGATGGATCAGTCCTATTGAAAGTCCTTCTCTTTGCACTTAAAATAGGTCAACCATTTACCACGGTCTACGTGTTCCTGTATGATTCCAATCTTATCACCCACTTGGTCCTCCACATTGCGTCCAACCTCATCCTTTTTCCAAGGCCAACCTTTGCCTTTGCACCTGCTGTTCTCTCTGCCTGGAATATTCTTCCTTGTATTCTCCTGATGGATGGGCCTTCTTCTTTCCTCTCAGCTTAGATACAGCCTCATAACCAACCTGCAATATCCACCCTACTTAAACCATCCACTCTCCCATTATTCTTTTCTCATTTTTCTTGATCATGTCTCCCTAATAATTTTCTTCATAACAGTAATTATTCTTTGTAATTATCTTCTTTCTTTGTTTATTGAATGTCCTCTATTAGAATATACCTTTTAGGAGAACACAGATTTTGCCTTCACAATGCTATATTCTCAGTGTGTGGGATATAACAGATGCCTCAAACAAGTGTGTAATCTAAACAAACAAACAAACCAAAAGACTAATAAAAAGACCAAAGTGATGGTTACCAAAAGAAGGGGTTGGGAGAATGGGTAAAAATGGTGAAGGGAAAAGAATCAATAATATTGTGACAAGTTTGCATGATGACAGATGATCACTAGAATTAGTGGAGTGATCTCGTTGTAAGGCATAAAAATGCCAAATCGTTATATTATACACATGAAACTAATATAACAAAAGTAATATTGTATAGCAATGATACTTAAATAATAACCAAACAAATATATAATAAAGTGTCTGTTGCTAGGAGTGGCAGCATTTTATATCTTGTAGCACCAGCAAACTCTATAACCCTCAGCCGCTCCCTCTGCCATGTCCAGTTGCATGGCAACATCTCAATCAGACTGGCCTCTTACACTGACTGACTGAGTGAACGAGCATTCCCTGTGCGGGTATTTATAGAACAAATTTTACATATGTATACAAAATCACATTTCTACCTCCAGGTAACTTACAATAATTAGTGAATTTGTATTCCTTCTCTTATTCATCGCTGTAAGTCATAGTAACAAGATTTGATAGTACTAAATGCCATCCCTATTACATTAATACAAACTCGATATTATGTTTATTTGGTAATGATTTCTCCCCTAAAACTAAACATTCAGGGATTGTTTCCAAGAAAAAAAAAAGGAATAGAGAGAGAGACTGCAGTTGCCGTTAAAATTAAGACCAGAAATCATTTTGTTTGTGTAATTCTTCTGTGGTTCCACTTCCAGCAATGACTGGAAACAGGTCCTTAAGGGTGAGTAATAGGGATGAATGTCATAAGAGTCAGATATAATGAACCAATATCTTTCAGAAACTCCATAGCTTATGCCACCTCAGAAGGAAGGCTGAGTAGGAAAGTATGCACATGAGAAAAAACAAACATCCCACGGAGGAAATATGCAGACACACATTAATATGCACACATACACACAGCATTGTGGCTCCTCTGACTGGGCAACAGTCATCTGGTTACACAAGACTGAAACTGTAGTCAGATCTGCCCTGGTGGTGGAAGGTGCTGAATCACTTGCCCAGGGGAAGCTGCAGACACCTAGCACTTTCAAAGACAGCGGGAAGCTAAGAGAATTACAGTCTGGCTCACTAAGCACAGCTCACTTGGTTATGCCAGCCTCTGCAAACCTGCTTTCTCAATGGACTCTCCTACCCCACCTCCCTTGCTACACCACTCCCTTTGCACCTCTTCATCCTTCTCTGGGGCATATGAAAAGTGGAGAGAAGGTAAGCAGACAGGAGAAGGAATGGGAACTAATGACATTCTCCTAGATTTGCTCATATATTCTTTTATGTTTTTAGATATTTCTTGTTGAAAATATTACGTATGTCCCTCCTCACCCCCATTAACCTCTTCTAGAACACCCTTGGCCCCACCTCAGGCCTTCACCACCCTATTGGCTGTGTCCACTGGTTACAATATATGCATAGACATTTTTTGGTCAAGCTCTTTCTACCCACCCACCCACACTTTCGCTCTGATATTCCATAGTCTGTTCCATGCTTATTCTTTCTATTTAGCCTATTAACTACACTAGGGTGTCATTTTCTGGGTCTTATTTTCCATTCAGAGTAAAAAGTATTTAGGTTGGTTTCAATGGTCATCAAGTGGGTTTTTTTAAGCCTTCAAATAATTTTTACCTTTTCATTTATTTATTTTTACTTTTTAATTTATCTTTGTTGTTGAAAGTCTTACAGATATTCCCTCCCCCCACATTGACCCTTCCACTCTGCTCCTGCCCCCCTCCCTTCACCACACTACTGTGTCCATGAGTTATGCATATAAGCTCTTTGATTAATCTCTCCCCACCCACCCACCTCTGGGATTATAGTCTGTTCTATGCTTTAATGTCTCTGGATCAATTTTGTACAATTTATTTTTGTTCATTAGATTCCATATTTAAGTGAGCTTATGTGGTACTTGTCTTTCTCTGACTGGCTCATTTTGCTGGGCATAAGAATCTCCAGGTCTCTTCATGCTGTTTCAAAGGGTTAAGAGATCTTTTTTTCATAGCTGCTTAGTATTCCATTGTGTATATTACCTTTTCATTTAAACTAGTGGCCCAGTGCACGAAATTTGTGCACATTAAAAGGGGATTAATTAGAGGAAATATTTTAATATTGCTATTTGCCCTTTCTCTATAACGGACGTGTCAGAGATTAAAGAAAATTAGTAAAATGTATATGAAAATCTTCCTCTTGTCAGAGTCTGGGGTGCACCATGGAACCCAGAGTTAAGTCTTCAACCACCCACGTGCACCTCAAAATCGCTCGAGACCAAATCTGGATGGCCCCCCTCCATTGGGCTAGATCCAGACCTGGCCAGTCCCACCCTGTCAAGCCCTGCCAGGTGTGGGGGGGTGCAGCCTCAGGTCCCCTGGGTGCCAGGGCAAGGGAGCATGGCCTGAGGCCCCCCATCAAGCCTACTGGGCGGAGGGAGTGGCCTGTGATCCCTCAGCCTGGCGCTGGGGCAGGGGCACAGCCTGAGTTCCCCTGGCCTTGTCTGGGGTGGGGAACATGGCCTGAGGTCCCCTGGCCCAGCACCAGGGTTGAGGGCACACCTTGAGGGCCCCCGTCAAGTCCCGCTGGGTGGGGGGCACAGCCTCAGGTTCCCTGGCCTTGGGCCAGGGCGGGGGGCATGGCCTGAGGTTCCCCGGCCTGGCACCAGGGAAGAGAGTGCAGGCTGAGTTCCTCTGGTCTGGTGCCAGGGCGGGGGGAGCAGCCTGAGGTCTCCTGTCAAGCCCTGCGGGTGGAAGGCACAACCTGAGGTCCCCTGTCAGGCCCCATGCAGGAGGTGGGTGGGCGCGCAGCCTCAGGTCCCTGCTGATTGCTCCTTAAGGCTCATTATGGGAACTTAGCCTCAGCTGTGGGTGCAAAGTGACCGGAGTGATGGTCCATTTGCATATTCCCTCTTTATTATATAGGATATCTGCTGTTCAATATGTGAGAAATACATGCTTTCTAATTCAAGATGTGTATGCTTTAGGAAAACCTGTTTTATACATACATTGGGGCGGGGTATCTAAACTAATAAAAGCGAAATATTAAAATTAACCGTTTCTCTGAGACAGGGTAAGCCACGCCCACCAGCCAATCAGAGCGGCTGTATGCAAATTAGCCCAGCCAACATGGCGGCCGCCACTCACGGACCTGAGTAAACAGCCCTTTCCATTGCGGCAGCAGCGAAAGTGAAGCTGAGCCCTTCAGCTCAGCTCCG